>VYYJ01002332.1:0-22374 GCA_021029165.1 Cyphoderus albinus | reverse complement strand
TTTTTGAAGAACAGCCATGTCTTCTTTCTGTTACCTCTAAACCCTTTTTTGGACTTCTGTTTGACGCGGTCGGCGAGCTCCGTACTCTCCGATCTTTTTAATTGTGAACGCGCCAGTTTGAAACTTTCCAACCTTCACAGTTTGTTCACAATTAAAAGCTCTATCGAGTATATATAAAATCAACTGAAATGTGCGCATCCTCTGATAAGCGTAAGCCCTGAAACTTTGATGGTCACTCAAAGTACCAGCTCTCTATGTAGTTTGCTTCTAGTAACATTGATTTAATATTTTTATTTTGGTCAAAAGCAAGAAAAGAGTCACGCAGCAAAAACATATTTAATTGATTGAGTGGTGACTGAATATTAGACTCTAAAATAAGACCAGGCGTTACAATTCATAGATTTTGTCATCGAGTTTTTATCAATATTACGCCGATTAATCAATTAATAAATACAGTACTGTTAGAAGCATAATTATAATTATCATCTTGGTGTCGGGAAGAAAATTCCTAGTTAGCATGTCTCAAATTTTTATCATATGTATCACTTTCATTTATACCCGAAAACATAAATGGACGTGAAGTGTACACTCAAAATATTTGACCGTGTTTAGTAATGTAGTACTACACGAATCGTGTAGGGACCATTCACAAATTACGTAACGCTCAGTTAACATGTGTAGGAATGGGCAGCGGGGCTATCCAGCTTATGCTAAACAGCGTTACGTAATTTCTAAATCTAACAAGACGACTTTGTTTGTAGGATCTAATATCCAGCCTGACAATATCCGGCGAATCCGGCCTGTAAAGCAAACAGAGCTGAACAGGAAAGGTGATTGTCTGGAAAATTAAGATTTTTTAATTTTTTAACATATTGCTAGATACCGAACTTATTAATATAGGATAGTAAGGTCCAGGCAAAGTAGGGGAACATTTCACATACATAATGTGATAAGCCAAAAAATAAAGGCATGTTGATGCATGTCCGGATTAGTGTTCTTTTTAATATGATGAAAAGCTAAAAGTTAAGCCAACTTGCCTTTCGTTAGTGACATGAATATAATGTAATGGAAATGAAGAAGCGCGGCCTACGCACCACCACCGGTTTAAAACGTTTTACACATTCCGAGATTGTAGATACCTGGAAATCTTTATTTTTTATGATGTAAATACATAATATGTACTTTCAGGGTTGTATTTTTATGTGTGTTCAAGGACTGAATGCCCCAGTTGAATATTCAATCAAAACACTTTGGGTGAGCACATTCTGCAGTCGCCGTGTTCACGCTTTACGTATTATTGAGAGTGCCAAAATCATTCTCCAGCGGTTTGCGTAAAAATAAATGTATAAACTGGTAGTGGTAGCCACGGATGATCACAATCACTTTTAACATTTTGTCTGGAACGGAATTAGCAACGCTCATAACATGCAAAATTCTAGACTCAGAAAATTGGCTGACATAATTACTTTGTTTACCGGCTATTCAGTTTTGTAATATCTCATTGACTTTGGC
This sequence comes from Cyphoderus albinus, assembly GCA_021029165.1. Taxonomy (NCBI): domain Eukaryota; kingdom Metazoa; phylum Arthropoda; class Collembola; order Entomobryomorpha; family Paronellidae; genus Cyphoderus; species Cyphoderus albinus. The sequence goes on along the minus strand of VYYJ01002332.1, from coordinate 20,862 downwards.
TAAAACATATGGTGTTGAATAAATCAAGACACATGAGACATGAGAAAATGCCAAGGGCCGAACAGAGCCTCAGAGCACTTGTTAAATTATGGGGTCATCTCGGTCGTGACTGATAATTTCTGTGAGGTCATTTGTTACTTTAGTATTTGGATATGAGAAAAACAAAAATTGTTAAACGAAAATGATACAACTGTTGACATCAGAAATGAACAATTGCAATTTATACAGGATATACATATCAAGTTTCTCAAATCGGTAGTATCATGGGTAGAGGAATTTATACGTATAAACGTAGACACAAATTGCCGTCGGTATTTACTTTCATCTTTCATTAACCACTTGTACAATGTAACGATTAATAAAAAATTTCACTGGTAAATATGTATACATAAATATATTGGAAAAAGCCAAAAGTCAGTCCATTCCATATCCATCCATCATATCCAGTCAGTCGCAATAACAAACCTTAAAAACAATTAAAGACAACCTCGAATTTTATCCCTGCTTACTTAAGCTTATTTTTTATGTACAGTATAGTCCACATGTAAATTACATAGTAATAAATTGGAAAAAATTAAAAAGCAAAAAAAGAGAAAAACGCATCAGTCGAACAAAAAGCATTGCTTTAAGAAACAAGCAGTAAAAAGCCTATTTTATGGATGGAGTCATCATGGAACGTAGATGACAGCCTTGAGTACCTATCATAACATATTCTACCCATTTTCGTCCATGACGAAGCAACACGATTATGAAAGCGGGTTAAAAACTCATATTCATCAACTGGGATTAATAAAGAAATATCTGAAAAGCGTTCCTAAATTAAGCATGCTATTCAATTCAAAGTAGCTTCAGTGTACTTAAGTAAAAGCCATACAATAAGAAAAATATACCAAAAATATTTTTGCTGCTTTAATGTATTATTTTGTGGTCTCATAATCAGAAGATTTTTCTACAAATGCAATTTAATACCGAGGTTGCATTTGCATTAGATGTAGATTTTCAAGGTACATTTCGTAACGCGTTGTGGGGACTACTGGAAACTGTTCTCTCTTTAGTCGTCCGCAATTCTCTTAAAATTGTAATTAAACTAAAGCACAAGAAAGACAAAATCAGTTCGTGCAGAGTTGTCGCAAGAGTAACAATATTCCAACTGCAGCTAAACAAATTTTAGTCATATTCCCTAATAGTGCTAATTAAAACAAAACAAAATTTATTAAGTCGACCAACTACTAAGCTGTTACTGCAAAAAATACTCCAATTTATTCAATAGTAGAAGAAACAATTTCGCTACATTACAAGACAATAATGTCTTTCATAAGTTGGCTGCGAAAACATACCGCCTTTGTCACTCTGTGCCTGTTACACGTGTGGTTTATAATACTTGTTGTTTCTACCCTAATTTACACGTTGATGGCAGTGTCGCTTTGGTTGGCACTGGTTCGTCATCCCCTGAAGGAAATTTTTAACGACACTAATAACACGACACTTTACTATCAAGAAAACTTTGTTGGTATACTTGAGATAGCAGTGAACGATGAACCTCCAACAGTAAGGTTTAAGGTGGGGACAAGATACGACCCACTCTTTGTTATGGAACCATCCGACGGCAGACAATTAAAGTGGCTTGTGGCATATAAAATACTGGACACAAAAACTCAATTGCTTGTCTACACTCATTTTTACATCTTCGTTGTTTTGATTTACCAAGGGGTAGCTGGCATGAGCACGACGGCTTTACGTCGTGTGATTTGGCCAGACATGTTAAATGAATCAGTAAATTGTTTAAAAGAAATTAGTATTCATTGCAGACAATATTTACAAAGTTATGATAAAGCATTAATATTTTAATAATTTGATTTCTACAGGATGATTGCTCGTGGAGCGAAATGGGTACCACGCAATTCTGGCTACTTTCGATGGTAGTTCTTCCAGTCTCGCTTTCTATGCTGAATCTGATATCTCTGTCTCCTTGGTGGAATCTCTTGCGGATTTTAACTGCCCCCTTGGTCTACGAGTTTATGTGGAATCTAGAAACGACCGACGCCAGGACCAGACACATTTGAGGAAATCACGGATCAAATGAGAGCTAATGTTTAACCAAAGTTGTTAGATAACTATTTAATTTTTTGCGAACACTGTAAAACTTAATTTAGAATCATTTTTGTAATATCATTTGTAAATTTTATCCTTTGTATTTGGGAAATTCAATAATTCAGAAAGATTTCTGAGTTTCCTAAATTAGAATTTTTTATGATTCAAAAATATTATTAAGTTGAGTTGTAACTTCATTTATATATTCAATGCTGGCTTAAGCATAGTACATTACTAAACAATTTTCACTACTAACGCATTGATAATGATAATTAATGTTTAAATTTACTTTACTGTCGCCATTATGGGCAAACATATTTGTGTTGATTAGTTAGAAAGAACAATAAAATTTCATTTGGTTTACAAAAAAAAATGTTTAATACGATCCTCATATTATCACGTTATCGCTTATTTGTTTTACTGGAGTGGATGATTAAATTATGTAACATGGGCAGGCGTCCCAAACTCGAAGCCGGAAATTTTTAATAATCAGCAATGTCGAAGTCATGTTGCTTCTGAGATCATAGCTTAATTTGTAAGAAAAGTATGTAAATACTTAAATATGTAAAACTGAAGAAATTACCGGTCGTACCCTCAAAGATTTTTCCAGCTTTGTGTTCTAAGCGGCCCAATGTTACCACACCCATTTTTCCAATTTAGAGCTTTCTTTGTCTTTTAATACATAATAATTTTGACCAAGTGACCCTGCAGTGCTAAACTAATTTACACTTAATAAGAATACACTCCCAGTCAAATAGGTTTTGTAGGGCAAATTTAAGCGAGGATTCCTCGCCGAGGAATTTAATACATATGTAGGACTTGAATTTCGAATTTCGATATCGGATTATATAATCAATAATTAAATTGTCTATTTATTTTTTAGTTAGGGAGCGGCATGGATTTCACGATGCTCGTAGAGGCGGAGGAAGAACCGGATGAGCCACTGGTGGACGCAGGAACTGAAAAGGACTTTCGCTCATCACTGATGAAAATCGTTGCGGAAACTATCCTTTGAAGCTGCGAATAACATCTACAGAGAAAGACTTGACCCCTGGAGTGGAAGTGGAGTTGCACGGGGTTGATGAATCGGTTGAGGTTATGGAAATAAAAGAGAAAGGTCAAAGTCGCAGGAGTGAAACCCCGACCTTTTCGAACTGTAAGGCCAATTCCAACTCGGCGATATCTGCCACCATGTTTCTTTAGAAGTAAGGCTTACTTCAAGGCGAAAATGCTCAAGAACATCCGTGAGTCACGGACCGTGACGCCATTGGGGAGTTAAGCACGCTTTTGGAAATGGATCCGAGGCAATACCACCCCTTTTACCTCCGAATTTTCAAGTACGTGACCTTGGGTCAAGTGCATGGGTTCATTGAAACGAGTGTTGAAGATAAGTAGAGAATCTGGGGTCAATATGATAATGAAGCCAAGGAGAACTTCGAGAGGTGAAAATCAAAGTCAACTTCCTCAACAGATTAAATTCTCAGGAGAAATATCTCCGTATGCTAGCTTCATGCTACATGGCACTGCGACTGTGAATGGTAGAGAGATTCTTGATGATCCACACTCAAAATGAAGAGAGGGAGCTAAGGTTCAGGAATCGGGAGGAAACTGCAAAATTAATTTATGATTAGACCGAAAAAGACGTTGACCTCGGATGACCTCTCCACAAGACTGAAATTTTTCCAGTATTGCTAAACAGTGACCTTCCCGGGGAACTGTATCACTATGAACGAGATCTGGGGCAAGTTGCTGGGCAGGTTCGGAAAAGTGACACAGTGCAAAATCTCAGTACGATGATTTGTCCATTCCGTATCTTTACGATGACAAGAATGCGACTGAATGACGGTGTCTTAGATCAGATGCGGGTGTCAAGGTTGAGGTGGAACATGTATGTTATTATTAAAAAACGAAGGTCAAGGTTAAACCGTACAATTCCAGAGAGAGAAATAAAAACAAGTTCAATTGTTAAAAATTCCAACTCGTCAACTTTAAATGGAAAGCCAATTTAACAAAGAAAGAAAATTGTAACTAGTAAGTCGAACAACGCGAAAGTGAGTGGGGGTTACGACGGGAGTACCGGTGCGGCTAGCTTTACTTATCCATCCATCATATCCATTCAGTCAGTCTATCCATCACTTTGCCTAATTCTTTAATGAAATAACAAACCTTAAGAAACAATTAAAAAAAGCAACCTCGAATTTTATCCCTGCTTACTTAAGCTTATTTTTCATGTACAGTATAGTCCACATGTAAATTAGTAATAAATTGAAAAGCAAAAAAGGGAAAAAACGCATCAGTCGAACAAAAAGCATTGCTTTAAGAAACAGGCAGTAAAAAGCCTTTTTATGAAGTCATAGAACGTAGATGAATGCCTTAAATACCTATCATAACATAATTCTATCTTCTTTCCATGACGAAGCAATACAATCATAAAAGCAGATTAAAATCTCATATGCATCAACTGGAATTAACAAAGAAATATCTGAAAAGCGTTTCCAAATTAAGAATGCTATTCAATTGAAAGTAACTTCAGTGTACTTTTAAGTAAAAACTATACAATGAGAAAAATACACCTAATATATTTTCACTGCTTTTCTGTATTCTTTTACGTTAAAGGGACTATTAGAAACTGTTCTCTCTTTAACTGGAAGTCGTCATCAATCCTCAATCAGTTGTAATTGAGCAAAGCAGAAGAGAAACACAAAATCAGTTCGTGCAGAGTTGTCGCAAGAGTAACAATATTCCAACTGCAGCTAAACAAATTTTAGTCATATTCCCCAATAGTGCTAATTAAAACAAAACAAAACAAAATTTATTAAGTAGATCAACTACTAAGTTGTTACTGCAAAAACAAATATTCCAATTGATTCTATAGTAGAAGAAATACTTTCACTACATTACAAGACAATTATGGATTTTATTACTAGTTGGCTGCGAAAACATAGCGTCTGCATCACCATGTGCATGTTGGGCGTGTGGTTAATAATACTTCTTGTTTCTTTCATAATTCACACTTTGGCAGGAATCTCGCTTCTGATCTGGGCAGTGACAGATATGCCCCTGCATGAAGATTTTAACTTCACTACCAACAAGACCCTTTACTATCAAAAAACTCTTGTTGGTAAACTTGAGATAGAGTTTAACGATGAACCTCCAACAGTAAGGATTCCGTTGGGGGAAAGTGACGAAGCAATGTTTAACGTCATGGAACCATCCGACGGCGGAGAATTAAAGTGGCTTGTGGCATATAAAGAACGGGACACAAAAACTCAATTGCTTGTCTACACTCGTTTTTACATCTGGGTTGTTTCGATTTACCAAGGGGTAGCTGGCATTATTACTACGTTGTTATTATTCGTTGTGAGTCAGCCTGAGATAGATGAAAGAGTAATTTTTTTAAAGAAATAGTATTCATTGCAAGACAATATTTACAAAATTATTTTAATGTAATTAAGGTATTAATTTTTTGATAATTTGATTTCTACGGGTACAGGATTTCTACTGGATGACCAAAATAGGTATCACGAAATCCTGGCTACATTGGATTGTAGTTCTTCCAGTGTCGCTTTCTATGCTGAATGTGATATCTCTGTCTCCTTGGTGGAATCTCTTGCGGATTTTAACTGCCCCCCTTGTCTATTGGTATATGTGGAATCTAAAAATGGGCAACGCCGACGAAGAGACACCAGGACCAAACACATCAGACACACATGAGGAGATAGAGCTACAGATCACGGAACAAATGTTGTCAGCTCTTTCTCCACGCCGTAATAGATAACTATTTAACTTTTGCGAACACTGTAAAACTTAATTTACAATCATTTTTGTAATATCCTTTGTAAATTTTATCCTTTGTAATTGGGAATCTCAATTGTTCAGAAATATTTCTGAGTTTCCTAAATTAAAATTTTATGATTCAAAAATATTATTAAGTTGCGTTGCGTTGTAAGTTCATTTATATATTCAATCTTGTTTTAGTTTATTTTACTGTCGCCATTATGGGCAAACATGTTTGTGTTGATTAGTTAGAAAAAAACATTAAAATTACATTTGGTTTACAAGAAAAGATGCATATTTAAAGAGATCCGATATTATGATGTTATTGCTTCATTTGTTTTACTTGAGTGCATAAGTGAACTAGGCAGGCTTCCCAGACCCGAAAGCTGAAATGTTTAATAATCAACTAACTGCATTGTCGAAACTATGTAGGTTATTTCTGAAATCATAGCTTATTTGTAAGAAAAGTAAATACGTAAGGCCATACCCTCAAAGATTTTTCCAGATTTGTTTTCTTAGCACTCCAATGCTGACACATCCATTTTTCCAATTTAGAGCTCTCTTTGTTTTTGAATACATAAATTTTGACCAAGTGACCGTCAAGTGCTAAACTAATTTACACTTAATAAGGATACACTCCCAGTCTATAACAGGTTTTGTAGGGCAAATTTAAGCGAGGAATTTAATATGTAGGACTTAACATGAGTTTCGGATTATATAATTAATAATTTGTGTATTTATATTTTTAGTTAGAGAGCGGCATGGAGTTCAAGATGCTCGTAGAAGCGGAGGAGGAACCAGATGTGCCACTGGCGGACGCTGCCATTTTCGGCGGTACAGAAACTGAAATGGACTTTCGCTCATCACTGATGAAAATGGTTGCGGAAACGATCCTTTGGAGCTGCCAACAATATCTCCAGAGAAAAATTTGACCCCTGGAGTGAAAAATGGAGTTGCACGGAGTTGCTGAAACCGGTTGAGTTTATGGAAGTAAAAGAGAAAGGTCAAAGTCGCAGGAATCAACCCCGACCTCTTCGAACTGTAAGGTCAATGTCAACTCGGCGATCGCTGCCACCGTGGTCCTTGAGAATTAAGGCTCACTTCAAGGCGGAAATGCACAAGAACATCCGTGACGCCATTGGGGAGTTAATCACGCTTTTGGAAATGGATCCGAGACAATACCACCTTTTTGCATCAAAATTTTCAAGTATGTGACCTTGGGTCAAGTGCATGGGTTCATTGGAACGAGTGTTGAAGATAAGTAGAGAATCTGGGGTCAATATGATAATGAAGCCAAGGAGCACTTCGAGAGGTTGAAATCAAAGTCAACCTCCTCAACAGTTAAGATTAATCACTCAGGAGAAATATCTCCGTACGCTAGCTTCATGCTACATGGCACTGCGACTGTGAATGGTAGGGTGATTCCTGATGATCCCACTCAAAATGAGGAGTTGGAGCTGAGGTTTAGGGATCTGGCATATGGAGGAAACTGCGAAAATAATTTGCAGTTCTTTCATTTACGTTCCAATAAAAACAGCAATAACAATCCAATTGAAATTTGTTTCGTTTATATGTACTAGTTATTTGTTGTCGAATTGTGTATTCGATTCTCATCTCACTCACACCAAGGCGAATGAAGATTTCATGTTTAACTCAACTGGCCCATAGTTAGTAAACTTTACTTTAAATGTTTGTATCAGAGCGAACAACGCTCTTTGCACCCTTTACGATTTATTAGCCCTCTCGGTGCGAGAGCTTTTCAAACAGATTGAGCATGTATTTTTTAAGAAAAACAGGATTTTTAGGCTATTTTCCCATTTTTACGTTCACGTCCGGAAGGATAAACAATTCTAGTATGTATTACTGGGTCCCCTCTAACCTGTGACTCGATTTCCGAAAACACACAAGCCAATGGAGCACAGATGCTTAGGGTTGGAGTAGTCAAAAGGGGGCAACTGACTTTTGACAACAGAGTCATATATGATACATGAAAATGACCGGCATTTGACGGATATCACGAATCCGTTGACTGTTTTCGAAAATATCATTCCTTTTTTTTTAAATTGTAAACTATGCATTAATTTACACAAAAACAGCTATAATAAAATTCAGCAATGTGAAACATAAAACTTGAATTTTTGTAATTTGAGGGAAATACCGAATCTGACATAGAATTCTAAAAGTGGTGGTTTTCCTTTTTAAAAAAAGAAGAAAAGCCGTACATAAAAAGATAGTCACAGTTGCGTACACTTTCATGTAGAATTTTTCGGATCTAATTTTTCCTAATTTCTGGTTAACCAGTGTAGCAAAATGACCGGAGTAACATGCTCATCAAGAATATGAAAGAAAAAGTGAAATTAGTTGTAGCGTTTGTAAGTTATAGGGAGAAAAGTTGTTTTTCAAAAAAGTGTTCAAACCACATTCACATGGTGCACGGTATCAAAATGACCAGAATAACACGGTGAACAAGAATCCGTTAACCATATTTGAATTTATTTCTCCGCTTTCCAAATAACTTGAAATAATATAGTATAATTACCACAAAATAAAAAGTCCTCAAATCCTGTCTTGTGTCATGTTTTATATCAAATTGTTGGAAATATGATGACGATCATAAATAATTCAATAATTTCAAAATCAAAATAAGCATTTTAAGAATTAAACGCTTTGTTTCCATTTTTGATAATTGCTTTTCTGTTAAGCAAATTTAAAAAGATGCTTTAATTCACGATTCACGATACCACGTAGTTTTAGGATTTCATTAAAAAATTACCCATCCCAACGCAGTTTACTTAAAGGTAATTTCGAAAAAAATAAATAGCTACTGATAAACTCAAACTACTTACAAGAATGAGGTAAAAACAATTTTTAATAATTTTCTTTGTTAAGTTGATTATTCTACTGCATAGAAAACCATCGCTTCAGCAAATAACAACACATTAATATAAAAGTAATAATATTAATTACTAATAAATAAGTTACTACTTTTTAACAAATATTAAAAGTTCGCTATTTTATTGACAATACTAGTCATTTATATTTTATTTTTACGGCATTAAGAGTAGTTTGGCTTCATTTTAAAATCAACAAAGAAAATTGTTTTCATTTAAAATGATTGAAGCAACTTTACTATGATATATAATGAATATCATGCCAAAGATTGATAGAATGTCAACACGTGGAATGTGGTCCAGCGTAAAAAATAGAAGTATCTAATTAATTAGTCAAAGACATGTTAGTTAAGCTCGAGCGAATGCTTTCAATAACTTTGCATGAAAGAGTAAGACATGAATTCGATAAAATAAAGCAGTGTTCTGTCTTGCATATTGTAATAAAATATAGTCAACCTGTTTTTTAACTTTTGCACATGCAACTGAGTATGTAGTTTTCGTTTGATTTTCAACAACCACAAAAAGCAAAAACACCTTCCTCATTTCAGTTGGTTAAAGAATTGGTAAATATTATTCAGAAGCCGCTAGACATTAAAGACAAATTTTTAACAAAGCGCAATGATACCAGAATAAATTTTTCTTGTTATGTATTGCTGTCGAAACCTAATATGCTAGGAAAATTGTTTTGTAATATTAATTTAGCTCTGCTAAGGATTTTTATTTCTTTTTCATTTTACATAAGTTTTAAATTTTAGATTATTCATGCAATAAATTGTCGAACTAATCCCCACTTGGAAAACTAAATAACTTAAATAAATCGATTAACATAAATCGATGCGAAAAAAAAACAATTAAGAAAATTATAATGATTCTTATATGTAACAATGCAATACTTCTTGCTGGATCGATAAACCTATGAATAAAGAAGAACTCCAGTAACTACATGATTAAGCAAATACTCTAAATATGTAAAGCTCGTACTTTCTTGAAGAGGAAACATAGATCCACATGAAGGTCTCACTGGCTGTTTTGCCAGCCATATTTTATAGTATAAACTAATAATCCCACGCTTTCCTTTAGATGTGAAGCACTTCATTGTCATTGACTGAATGTAGTTCTGCATTTGTGAGTTAAGACCGGATATCAAACCAACGAGTGTGATAACAGAAATCAACAAACCACAGCTTATTCCAAACACCAGGAAACATAACAAAACTGGAACGCTGCGGTTTTGTAACACAATAAAGGAAATCATCAGAGTTAATAAAACATGCGTTGTTCCTAACCCAGTGAGGGCTACTATTTTTATGAATGGGTCGACCAATGGGAAGGCTAAACAAAATTGTGTGCAATAAGAAATAGATTTTTTAAGTGGTAAAACGTTCTTGTTAAGCTTGTCAAGAATCGACTTCTCAACCAATGCAAACGTAGAAAAACTAAGGAATACGTAAGAACCTAACCGTGCCAAATCCATTGATACAATAATGAGTAACAAAACTCGGCATAAAATACTAGCTATAATTTCGAAGAAAGATCTGGTATAAGCAGAGGATAGGAAATTTTCAAATAGAAAATAAGTTGGATCTAAATCAAGCATTGCTAGTAAAAAGATTCCAGGGATTGCCAATAAAAGCGCTCCGGGCGGAACGATGCAAAGGTAGACCTCAAATTTACTGAAGCCGACGTGACTATTTTTTGAGATTGCTCCTTTCCTGTGCTTCCAACGAATTTCTTGTTTCATGTCTAAAATTAAACCGAGTGTTATAAATTTTTATATAGTATAATTAATATACGAGAATAATTAACAATTACCTTGAATGATTCGGTGTTCCATTTCCAAAGAAGTATTCCATCCAATAATCTGATCGTTATCATACAACTGACATATTACGATCATTGCGGCAGTAATCATTTCTATAAATCCAAGCATGATCAATAAACTCATTTGAACGATAGTCAGCGATGGGGAAGAAGCGATAAAAATGTCATTTACAAGAAGCACTATTGTATACAGAAATCCAACACAAAAAGCCAAAATCTGAACTACGTAAAATGGCACGAGAGGCAGAGCGTTAGTAGCCAAATACGTTTGTTGGATGACTTGGTCATCAGTTCTCCCAATTTTGAAATAAAATGGATAAAGGAATTTATAGGTATTTTTATAGATACAAAATGCCAGTCGAATCGGAGGCGTTATTGCAGATTCAATTTCCATCTTTCATCAGTTAGACAAAGTAAATAGCAATGGATTGCTAAGTAATGGCAATCTGTATTTTGTTTCCGAGGCACTGCTTCGTACTTTTTCGTGAGAGTACAAACAGTGAACTAGATACAATTTAATAATTGTTCCTCTACTTGTTTACAAAAACGACATATTTAATAAACAAATTATCGAGTATGCTACGTAATATAATTGAAAAGGACAAGGACAAAAATGATTTCAGTTTTGATTTATGCGTATACCTTTCAAAACCAATTCGGTCTGATCTATTACATATTAGTAAATTGCCTTTTTAACGAAAACCATTCAAGCATAATTTAGTGAAACCCCAAATTGCTTTTGGAAATTTTTATTTAGCTTCATTTTCTTCCGATGCGCATTAGTACGCCCACGTTTTGATTCACTTTAATACAAAAAACATCGGTATACGAAAACAAAACATTTAATAATGAACTATCTACCTATACACATTTACCATTTCATATTACTCCAATAATATATCTTCGAGTTCGAGGGGTATAGTGTCACAGGCTTCATCGAAGACACGGGAAATTAACCGGTTTTTAATATTAATTATACATATTATGCACTATATGCTCCATACAACACCAAAACGAGTAGGAATATTTTTTGAGGCAGCCGAAACGCAAGGACTTACTTGCCGATATTTTCTCCTTAAATCTATTCAATAATTTTGGGGATTCAAATATAATTGAGTTTCGTTTGAATTGAACTTTTTAGTATGATATGTATGATCATTTACCTGTGAGTATTGATATGATATTGGTTGCCAAGTACCAAGTATAAGTACGTATAAGTATTCGTTTGAAATTCAACAGCGACAAAAATTAGAAACGCCTTCCCGGTTTTCACACTCTCGTAAAAGAGAACCGTGGAAAACTTCTTACATCGTACATCAATATTTATTACTCTTACTTAGCGTTTTCATAAACAGACGAATGAGCACGGCTCCTTTGATTGCGATGCAAAAAGTATTCCAAAGTCATCTTGATGAAATGCAAATTAGGTATACGCTGGCAAATTAAAAAGATGAAATAAACGAACTCTTGTGATATTTCTATCGCACACAATAATCAAAAGGATGGCGCCTACCTACCTTTCCATTTTTGTTGTGTCCAAATCTGTATTTTTATAGTCATATAATCACGATGCGTAAAATGAAGTATCCACCCCCGAAAAAAACCGACCCTGAAGAAAATCTTTTCATGAAGAGTTGAAAGAACTCATAGACATTCGTATGTTTTATAGAATACAAGAAGTTATAGTAGTCGAATGTTTGCTTTACCCAATTCAAGATGCTACACGATGAGCAACGATATGCGAATGCCAATTTTCTTCTTGACGTTTATGCCATTATGTATAGTAAAAACGTAAGCATAAATATTTTCTTTTTACCTATTTGCCTGATCCTACATGTAGCACAATTTTACGAGTTTCTTCGGGCTAAACCAAGCGTGGAATATTAAAACTCCAAAAAGGAATTCCCCCTTGCAAAAGCACTTCTTTTTAAATCCGATGCAACATCGACCACTTTGCTGTTTTGGCAAAAGTCCCAAAACTCCGCACCGTGTAATTTGGGATGGTGTAATAATTTATTTCGGAATAACCAAAATGCACATACCCCTCAGAAATTTCACTACCTAGTGTTAAGGCGTAACTTTGCTCCCCTTCACTATTTCTCTTCTGTTTATGTTACGACTTGTGGGAATATTTTTTCTTTGTCCCATTCAGGGCCGCATCGATGAGACAAAAAGCAATTTCACGCTCTTGCTCTTTATTGCAAAATGTCGATAAACACTACAGACAACACTACTTTTGCCAATTTAGGAGGTGTGAAAACTTATTCTAAATTTTTTGCATCGAAGCTTTTGTTTTTCAGATGACAGCGCATCGTAAATTTTATGAGTTTGAAATTTTGCATTCCAAATTGAGTTTCTTCGACTTTACATTATTCTTCTGAACGATGCGCATATTTAAGTGTGAGAAAAGACGGTTTTGCGATTGCTAAGAACACAGATTGTAATATTTTCAGGTTCCGTAGAAAGCTTCATATATCATAGCATTCTTACCTGTAACTGGTCGGTAGAAAATAATTAAAAATGAATTTGAAGAAGCATCACTCTTGTACCATACTATATGTTAAACTAACGTTTCTAATTTTCATCATTACTTAGTGCTCAAGCGCAATAAATAGTCTTATGCCATAAATAAATTGGTCTCAGGGCATCCTTTCCAACATATACTGACTCCAATAGTAACTTGTCCATCCTGCATCTACGAACTTAATATACAAGACGGTACATACCTTTATGACATTTTACGGATGATCAAATCAAATAGCTAAAATAAATTGCTATTAAGGACATTACGGTATCAAGTGCTACTTGTTCGAGAAGCAAGTAACGGTATTAGCACAGAAAACAGCCTGAACAAATTGATTGTATCATCTTTCAAACATAAATATTTAATACCATACTTGTAAAGAGTAACCCATTTAATCAAATTATAATGGTGATTTATGTAACGGTAACTAGTCATGGTTAAGTTAGCAAAGATCTGTGTTGTCGGCTAAATATAACATATAGTATGCAGTACAGTTAACATAATTTAACATAATTATCGTATGAAAAGCACACTTAAAATATTACCTTCAAGTGCAGAATATTTGCTACACTGGTGTCGACATTGTCAGTGTATGATCCCGTGGTAGTGGTAAGTAAAAATATGGCGTCTGATTCTAGTATCTCAACAATCACTCGATCTTTCTATTCTTCTTTTTTCAACAATGCTGGTTTATGTTTGTTCATCTGAACAAAATTTACCATGAAAAAATTTCATCACGAACCATCATGAGCCAGTGGCCAGTGTGACGATAGCATATAGTTGTGTGTAATATACAGAAGCAAGATTTTAAATTCCGACTTACTGCTTAAGGCAAAAAGAGTTTTTTTCTTTTTTTTCTGTCATGTTTCTCCCTAACCCTGCCATTATATATTTTCCCATCAGTTGTAATATGTGCATCGGTTTTCTTTGTTCCGTTCAAATCTGCTCCCTTCGTATTCTGTATTATCCAACCTCCTTCTAACTCAACAAGTATTGTGACGCTCATCTCCTTCTCCATGATCAATCCAATTGCATTCATTATTGCATGTACGTACAAAGGAATTGCCTACCTGCCAAATGTATCTTACCTACGGAAAGACAGCTTTTATATCTACAGTGTACAATGACTTAACCGACTCTAGCAAAAAGTTGTTACGCAGGTATGACAGCACCATTCGAAAGTTGCCTTTGGTCTGATCTTGTTGTCTCTTCAAAGCCGGACTACCGACGCCATTGTAAGTAGCTTTAACGAGTTAGTGAAACAAGTTTCTACTGCTCCTGCTAGAAAAGCTTCTCTCACTGTTGATCTTTAACGGTAAGTTATAATTGCTAAAGATTTATTACATTTTAAATTTATAATTAATTTTAATGGAATTATGTTGTGTTATTCAAATAATGAGTCAAAGTGAGTTTGAAGTTGTATGATGAAAGTTGTTACGCTTCGTATGACAAACAACTCAACGAGGTGAAAGTTCAAGTGAAAATTTATTTTAAAATCCTGTGCCTAATCATTTTATATTGTAACTTTCCTGTGTAGGAAAGATGAATCGTGTTACCAAGAAGAATGGAATTCCTAAGGGATCCAAAGATGTGGAGAACGTTCTTCTCCGCTCCCTAATGTATCGTCCGGCTGCTCGAGTGGCTGCCATCTTCGACATTATCTTGGTGATACTTTGCACTGCGTATGTGGCATTTGGGACCATCCGCGTCACAGCAAACATGACTGTCGAGAAAGTCATTGTTCCTGATGAGGGAAAGGCCTACCTGTTTTTCAATTTCGGCAACCATTCTCCAGTGGACATGGTTGATCAATGCAAAAAACCACATGATGAGGGCATATATTCAGCTCTACAGGTAATCTGTGCTATGATACTCTACTATATCACGGCAATCATTCTACCGCTGTTTGCTGCCTTTGGATTACTACAGTCGACAACTGAGCTATCCGTAAGTTGACGTTATTTCCTTATATATCAATACTATCTGCGGCATATTAGTTAGTGGGTCAATTGCAACAGTTTGGTACTTCAAGCATACAACACTAAAAACCGCTTCTGCTTGCTTTCACTTTGATGTTCAGGACATGGACCTAAAAACGAAACTGATGCACGTCCGATTCTGGATTTGCTACTGCTTGTCAACTTTGATCGCTTTGATGATATTTTTCGGTATTTACGGATTTCCCGAATGCGAGGTTCCGATCATTGGAATAGCCATCTTCCGACTGCTCTTTGTTTTCTTCGTGATGAAGTACGCCGACGAAATGAAAGACGCCCTCGAGCAAGCTGAGGATGTCTCTGCTTTCATCCCCGCTGAAACTCCAAAAGTCCTCATTGAAGGAAAAAAGTAAGTTTAAATTTAGTTGAGCAAGCACGTCAGCATGATACATTATAATTATGATGGATGATGATTTATGGGTCATAACATAAATACATATATAAATAAGTTTTTCATAATTTTCAAGATTTTTTTGTTTTATGTGGCATATCCCATGCCCCAATATACCTACATACATATATGGTTAAGTTTAGAATAGTTTTGCATTTTTTGTCATATCAAAACTAATTACAAGTTTCTATGCAATTTTTAATGCATTAAATTGATTACCAATGGGTATTATTCATGGTTTTTAATTTTTAATTCATTGGATATGAATAGTATTAATTAAAGTAAAACCTACAAATGGATACTTTTATAGTTACAATTTATACATTTCTAATTAAAAGATCATGCTGAGTGCCGACAATAAAAATAACCCTTTTTCAAACTCATAATAACTTATTACTTTGCCTTATAACTGCAACCGGCACATTCTTGGTCCCTCTGCTGATGTTTAAAACACGATAATATTTTTCGCATGGAGTAAGTATCAATCATAATTTTCCATAATAATTAATCAATAATAATTGCAATTTTCCCACGTCAGCCTGTCATGATTTTAGTACATACCATAGCCATTTACATTTCATCACTCATAAAAACAAAAAGAGCACGATTTTTACTTCGATTATCAAAACACTTTTAAAAAGATACTTAATGTCTAGAGATGGACCACCCTCAAAACTGAAATTGCTTTTACAAGTAGCCAAGGCGAAGCCAAAGAAAACTTATTTTCTTCGTGTGCACTAAATATTTACAAACATGCATAATTTTTGCACTTGTAATACTTGGCAATGTTCCCACACCTCATCTTTGATCTTTCTTTCGCAAAACGAGAAACAATTTTTCACAGGTGCAGGTAAGTTTCACTCAAGCAAGGACAATTTTTACAACCCTTTGTTGAAACCAATTTCACTCCCCCTTTTTACTACTTTTTCATGTCCAACAAATATTTATGATTTACGATTTGAGATTTCATACCCTCCCTCTAGCAAATAAATAACTTCAATCGTTGCTCATTTTTTATTTTCATCTAGGATTCAAATATTTTGAAATCGATTTGAAATCTACAATAAAAATATTTATTACTGCATATCACCACAATAATTCTGATTTCTATTTAATTCTATCACATAAAACTATGTAATGCGACTCAAAATTAGTACAGGATTAGGACCGTATTTTGCATTGCAAAAAAATATTTTTCCCTACTACTGCAAATGGATGTAAGCGAAAATAAATATTTTTGTTCGTGTTATGCAGCACAGATCTACATGAATGCTCATTTGCACAATACTCCGCATAAAAAATGAACCTTTTTTGTTTTCAAGCTTTTACGACTGTATGAATAATGAGAAAACCCAAGTAGAAGCGAGCACTTTTAAAAAGCACAAGCAATTATTTGGCGACAAACGCTCGTAAACTTCCAAAGGATGGTCTTCTTGAAAACCCTTTTTGCAGCTTTCTTCGCCTCTTTGGGCTTCTCTTTGGTCTTCTTGAAATGCCATGGAATAAATTTGCTCTTTTGCACATCTATTTTCAAACCATTCTGCAAATTTATTTTTCCCCTTCAAGTTTCCTCCTTCGTCCGACTTCTAGCAGAAGCACAGACTACGCCTGCTTAAGAAAATAACAAAATTTATATTTCTGCACTGCAATATACAAATTCTCCTGGTTGCGCTTACCAATTATTTTACAGTGGTCCGATGTTACATTCCCATGTAATTTTTGTAAGTCTAGCAAAATCTATCCAATCTCCTCTTGGTTGCGAAATACTTACCTTTTAACGGATGACTGCGTTCAACCCTCGTAATCTTTTTACGACGCTGTTCTTAACGATGTCGGGGCACTTTCTAATTTTTAATATTTTTGTTTACGACTTTCATACACACACATTCTATTTATGCATAAGCCCTAGAAATTCACCCTCATTTTCTTCACTCAATATAAAGCAGCCCAAAAAAATGAGCAAAGAAAGAACGATGCTACAAGACAAAAAAAAACTTTGTTCATGATCATGATTATGACCAAGATTACACATTCGCAAATAACATCTAATATAACATAATATACACGTAGTCTAAACCGGGGATACTCATTAAAAGCAAATAAGTAAGTGTCACAATGGAACCCACCTTCCCCTTTCAAATAGCTGACTACTGAGAAAAATGGAACAAAAAATCGCATTATTCTACTGAAACAATACCTACATTACCACAGATGCAATTCTGCCTCAGACCTATTCAGGTGTCGATTTCACTCCAGTTCCATACGTCTATTTTATTCTATTGTGCATTTATCTAAAGAAAATATTTTCTTGCCTTTTTACAAGTGTATCCGGAATTAGTTAAACAGTGTAAGTTTTTGAAAAGTTTTTGAGTAGCATTTTTATTAATATTCTATAGAAGAATAGTTCTCAGTGAAAGTCGTTTTTATTTCCTTGGTTTTGGAGCAGGCATTTTTGCAATAGAGAATAATTCATGTAAATTAGGCAATGCAGACTTTCGTAGCTTGACAATCTTTTTTGATTTTTCATTACGCAGTCTGAATCATTCCGATATGGAGCCCTTAACCGATTTCCCAAAGTCTAAACAACAAGGTGCCTTAGTGAGAACCCTTGAGTTCCGAGTTTTTGCTCGATGGATGTCCTACATCGACACTTTTCTCATAATCATGGGCTCGGCTACTCTGGTGTTCGGGACGTTGGCATTCACCGCTGCGATGAGTGTTCGAGCTCACAACGTGATGACAAAAGAGGAGGCGGAATTGGACATGGAATCCGTTACGGCCTGGCGTTTGGGTGATGGTAACGACACCACCATTATCCGGCGCTGCATTCACTTTGACATGTTCTCTCCCCAAGTTCTATTTGGCACCGTGGCTTTCCTGTACGTTACTTCGAGCGTGTTACCATTACTGGCAGCGTTTGCTCTTAACCAATCGGCATCCGAGAAACCGGTGAGTTTTTATACTTTCGTTTCATTTTCCCCTGAAAAATTGCATCGAATCAATTTTGACTTCCTGGCTGTTTGGTTGTGGCTTATTTGTCTTAGACCCACGACATCAACACCAGGCTTTGCCTTATTTGTCTTAGACCCACGACATCAACACCAGGCTTTTTCTCGTCAAGATCTGGCTAGCCTTCAATGTGGTTTTTATGGCAATGGCACTGACTGCTGGCTTTGTGGTCAACATTCCCAAGTTTGAGTGTCTCTGCTTGGCAAATGTTGGACTTCGTATTGTACTGACATTCTTTGTCATCAAGTACTATGCTGAGTTGCATGAAGCGGCCGAGCAGGGTCCAGCCGTGCAAACTTTCACCACCCAAATCCCAGCCTTGGTTGTTGACAAGAAGTAAGATGTTTTTCTTCATACATAACATAAAAAACTTTCGTCTTCTAGCATTAGTATAAGACTCTACTAACCCTGCATTTGCGATTTACCATATAACAACAGGCAAAGAAAAGGTTAGCTTTATCTTTTTAAAGATCGGAACCGAGGTGCAGGATTGGTCTTTCTAAAATATTGTAGTAAGAAACTAAAGCATTTGAAAGCCCAGCTGAAATATACTTTTACGTCTATTTAACTGTAATTGAATTTGATAAGCATTTGTACTTTTTTATGCCTTAAACATTTGCAGTATCTGTTAAACTTCAACTCGTTTCTAACTGTGAAAACTAATATAGGTACATGCATGTCCGTAGTGTAAATTACAATTCCAGCCTTCATATTAAAATGTATTCTAAAGAATTTGAAAATATTTCATATTATGTAAATTTAGGCAACGCAGTGTGAAATTTTGCGTTTGCCCATCATAAACTTTTACATTTAAATGCTGACTAAAGATTAAGATTAAACAATGTGACTTCTATTCTTTACAATCTGAGGGGTATTATGAAACATGGTCATTTATTGTTACCTTATACATACAGATATTCAGAAAACTGTAATCTATGTTAATGTGTTGATGTTGCTTGTTTGAAATGATAATTGGATGATTAATTAAATACTTTACTTCAACCTTCATTTCTCGATTATTCCTTTATTTATTTGATTGCACAAAATTTCACATACTTTTCCACATTCTTTGAATCCCAAACCCAAAATACACAATATTTTATTTATTCTGTTGGAGAATTTTAGATCGAGTTTTGTTTCATGAGCATTTGAAAAATACGTTTAAATTACTGGCAGGTTTTAATAATAAAGGATACGGATTTCTTTCTTTATCTCCATAAACCGTGAAATTGATTTCTTAAAGGTAAAATTAAAAAGTCACGATACTGATGAGAAGTTACGGATGGCAATATTTTTTTAATTTATAAAGCACCATAAATGGAAATGCATTTAAATTTTTCTCTTGGTCACCCTTTCTTGATGTGATTTCACAGCACTAAAATATTCATTATGCAGTTATCCTTGAAATATCCCTGTAAGTGTGCACCCGGTTTTTGTTATTTTTTAAATATTTTTTGAAACATCGTTCTACGGCCTGTTTTCTTTACTTAAAGGATACCTTCTTAAATAAAAATACATACGTGTAGCTGCCAAGAAAGAGGTAAGTCTTCTTCACAGAAATCTTCCATTCAATCTGACCGTGGATAAAGGGGTATTGTGATATTTGTATTACTTTGGTATCTCCATGAATTATTTATTTAAATGGCAATTTATTGTACACATCTCAACTTAGTTTCAAAATTAAATAGGAACCATATTCTTTTAATTCTGCAAAGCGATCACGTTGAGCTTTCTCTGCTTTCACATTTTAATCACTATTAATTTTAATTTCGTAACGGTTCTTTCATATAATTGTATTCAGTGTATTCCATTTTTAAATGCATGACTATTGCGACGTTATGTTGGTAATTTGACATAGACGCATTATTTTTAAATACCTGCCAATTGTAACCGTGCTTTTTTCAAACCACCACTAAACCGATGAAACGGCAGATACTTGAACTTTATATATGTAGCTCAAAATCTAGCAAAAAATAACACTTTTTATACTTGTATTTCTGAAGTATAATTTAGGAACTGACGATGGCAGGGGCTCATTGACCTATCGTATTAAATTCACTACCATCAGTTTAAACCTTCCTTTTGTTAATTTTTACTTAGGCATATTTCATGAAAGGTTGAATGACCTCCTGCGTGTGAGCGAGCTGGTCTCTTCTGAGAGGAAGATCATGTCTTACTATGTGCAAAGAAAGAAAAAAGTCCTGCAAGATAAAAAAAAGTACATCCAACACTGACATCAATAACAACTGCAATTACAATACCTGTGTGAAAATAACCAAAATTAAATCCGAATGAAACTTAGTATGTCAATTTTATGGATACCAGTGAATACATTACGTTGGGCCTTGGAGCCGTCCCTAA
>VYYJ01002331.1:0-22379 GCA_021029165.1 Cyphoderus albinus | reverse complement strand
TGTGCCAATCTTCGTTTTTCACCATTAGTAGTTAGCACAGAAAGTGGGAAGGGCAGTCTAGAAAAACAAGGTTTAATATTTCCTCGTTAGACAAACACTAACAGTAAATATGATACAGATAAGCTAGATCAGCGATTGGCACGTCATTCCATGAAATACATTGGCACTTGTTTCAAGAAGATCTGCAGGAATGCAAGTACAAAGGATACAATGATGATTAACTTCGTACATGTCTGCTTATTAAAATGATAGGAGCTGCACTATGCTTAGTGACTTATTACTCATGTTCTTTGACTGATGACGCTGAAAGCTTCCAGGGATAAAAATTGTATTCCTTTGTAATGTATTGTGGAGCAGTGGAGCGACAATGACAAGTTATTTTCTAGCGCGGACGTCATTCTTTCATTCATCGAAATGAAAAACGAAAAACGTCTCTCCAACAATAATATTGCAAGTTGGAGTCGGAAATATATTATATAATCTTAGAAAGAGAAAACAACTCTAACTCAATGGTGAAGTAAGAAACTATTGAAATGAGTGGATTGAGGCAAGGTGCGTTATACGTGGTACGGCCAAAAACTCTGACAGAATATACGAAACTTGCAGTCATTGACATTTTTTATTGCTTCCCTGACATTATATACGAACACGTACAATATGTGCAGTTACGCAACAGGAAAATGTAAGATATCTTTGTACAGCTATTTCCACGTTTGCTTAGAAATTTCCTATTCAATTTTGGTAGAAGGCCACTTTTTCTTATTTGGAAAACTTACGGAAGTCAAAGCTGCCATTTTCGTTTCCTATTTGAGTTACAATTTGTTATTCAGTGGAATAGTCTCTTTATATGTGTATTGTTTCCACTTTGTTTCGAGTTAAGGGGGTGAGAAAAATAGACTTGTCAACATTTTTAAGAAAGACAAAAACAGTATCCGTTTGTTTTCCCGACGTCAATTTTATTTATTCATGTCTTTTCACACGCTGTTGAACAAGTCATTGAGAAAATAAAATGCATGGTAGAATGAATACGTTCTCACGATATAACCTCTTGATATGAGGCGGGTTAACTCTACAATGAAAATTGGTAGGTACTTTTTTCCCTGTATTTAAAGAAAAGATTGAAAGGATTTGCTTTGTGCAAAGATATTTTGACGATTGCTTTTAGTTTCTTATTCCATTTCATGTTTAACGAGAAATATAAAATGACAAATTCAAATTGAATTCTTTGCTGAGAAAGTTATTTGAGAGCAGTTCAAATCTGAAACCTTCTCAGGTTCCTCATTCCTCACTTACTAAGCGGGGCGACTTGCGACACTTTCTTTCCCCACACTTATTTACTGTCTTATAAGTATGAAAAAACAGGCGTCATAAACACACAAATCAGCATTTGTACATAATCGGATCGTTGTATAATGCAAGGACGAAATTCTACAATTTTGCAATTCTCCACCACCCATTGCATATTTTCCCGCAGCTACGCTTGGTTTACATGCCATATCAAATTCCGCAAAGACACCCCAGAAATTTCTTTTGCGTACTTCTTTCTTAAACTACTTTTACAACGTAATTCCATATGACATTTCCTGCATTTATCATGATCTTTTGTGGATCACTTTTGGAGATGTGAAATGCGAAATGCGTGCTAAAATGTGATTTCCTTACAACGCCTACCATCTTATGACAACATCTTGTTGCACGCAACACTCCGCGCTTATTTTCGTTTATCTAAAATTGATCACAATGAAAACGGCTTCTGTGTGCAACTTTCCATTCAGTGTTTGTCCTAAAATTGTGGTTGCATCAGTGTTTTCCCGAGATTTGGTCACTACCAAAATAATGATCCTGAAAAGGTATTACGTATTGTATTTTAACATCGCCCCTTATAAAAGGGTTGTTGCAACCTTGGAAAATAATGGCATTATTATAATGCTACAAACTTTCATGATGTCTCTGTGATTAACACGACGGAAATAACATTTTGCTCGACTAATAAACCCAAGTTGATCTTTCCCTAATATAAGTCTGAATTTGGTTTATGCTTCATTTCAACATTTTGATCCATGGCCAAGTGCAATCATGTATCCGTGTGGTTAAAAATTTCTTTAGATTTACACCAAACCTTGTTCTGCTCTGATGAGATTAATTAACAGAACTTTGACACGAGGATAAATCAAGGGAAGCTAAGCTGTGCGTGAATTTCAATGAAATGAGTAGGATAATTCTGAGATGCATTTACCTTGTTTTCTACCTACCAAATTCATTTAGAAGGGATTTTCATTTATGCTTCTTTTATACCCACTATGAAAACAGTTTTCTTCCTTATATAACTTCGTCTTAACTTATTTAAGCATATTCATTTCCCAATAAGACTAGGGACGCTCTTTTATGATGATGACACAACGCTTCTAATCCCTTTGAGAATGGTGATGCGTGACAACCGACATTTTCTCGACTGAACAAAGTCCCAACATCCGCTCTGTCTTCCGCAACGGAAAAACCGAGGAGTGATTTTGTTGCTAACATGAAACGGAATCATTATCATCAAAACAGGAGAGTGTTTTAGACAGCGTAATGTCTTTGCACGACAAAAACTTTGCGTTCTGCATGCAAATGGATAGATGTAAACAATTTTCGGAGAAACAAGTTAAGTAACAATCACGACGTCAATTTTTCCTTAATGTTGATTTAGAAAAAGTACCACTTTACCTAGTTGGTTTGATCACTCGTATGTTTAGCATTATTTATTTGTGGTAAATTAAATCAGACTCGTACGTAACCCGGAGATTGCATTGGCTCAGCATGCATTTACCTTGTTTTGAATAAAGAAATTGCTAAACTTTTAACGTTTGCATCTGTTTCCCTTAATCATGTATTTAAAAGCCTATTTAGAAATCCAAAGTTTAATCAAGGTTGAAAGTTCATGAATACAATAGAAACATTTGACTAATGCTCAGTTCTAACTCATCTTAGCTGATGCGACCATTCCAGTTTTCATTAAATGAAACCTGTCACTTCCGGTACTCATTTACTACTGCTGGATTACAACCGATAAGATCTGTTCAATTCAATTAACTGAAATTGACAGTGAACTGGTTTCGAGACAGTAAAATAAATAAGCCAATTTCTTTCTTGCTATTTCCCTTGTATCAGTCACCGGCAGCAATTTTCTGGCAATAAAAAAATCTTTCTTGTGCACTCAGTGGCCCGCTTTTATCAAAAGAAAGCATCGTCAATGATACAATGTCAACAAGTCATTCCTTTCTCTTATTCAACGCAATGTCAACCAATTGCTGCGGAACTGCCTTCACACTTAGATTGCCATTGTCACCAACTTGAGTGCTGTAGTGTTGTTGTGTTCACTTGATTTGGAGTTAGTTTGGTTAAGTGTGCCAAATAGTTGGCAGAAAGTAAAAGTGAAATAGAAGGAAAGAGGCAGTGAAATGAGATCAGCTAATTGCTTCCAGTGCATTGCTCCATTCAAGCAGAAAAGCGAGATCAGATCACCCAGCCCAGAGAGGGGAAGTGAGCAACGATACAGGATAAAAGGGAGGAAAGGAAAAAGTTTTTCTCTTCTTCCGACACGACAGAATTTCATTTTATGTTTTTGTGAGAAGTGATACTTTCTTCTCCCGTCCGTAAGTGAAAGTGAAATGCAGTCATTAGTTTACTAGACGCCCTCATGTTATAAAAATCTTTCGTCCGCACAATTTGCTCATGAGAATGGTGAAAGCTTGCCAACTATTAAATCGAAGTGGTGGCGGTGACGAATGTGGTCGGTGATGAACGGCTTGTAGTTAGAGAAATTCTAACATCAAGCGTTCCCTCACACGTTAAGTTAGTATATAATTTGTGTTTAACTTCTCCAAATGCTAATGTACTCAATAATTCATCGTATTGCCTTCCTAACCTTCATGAAAATCATTCGATTTACATTTAGTTTGCGCAAGCAGTTCTCAGAACCGCCCGAGGTGTAGATTGCAATATATGAAATTATTTATTTTACTGCAGGGTGCAAAATTGTTTTTTTGCATTTTTATCCAAAGGAAGCCAAATTTTTAGATTATAGTTACAATTACCCTCAATGATTGCTTTAGTTGCCTCGAAGGATAAAAAGTTTACGCTGCCTGTTTTCTACAAATCTACATGCAATATATTTGCATCAAATGTTACACATGCAATTATTTAATTTGCAATATTGAGGCCTATCAAACTTTTAGCTTTAAATACTAATTTCAAATAAGTGTAATCTAAAACCACTCAAGCTTAGATTGATTTTAATGATTAATCAAAAAACGCTTCTAGCAACTGGTACCATCACCATTCTAATGATCATATTACTCATTGGAATAAGAATTAATCTGCCTCCCACAAAATGTCCCTTCAGTACCCGCACACCACAAATTTCAAATGTTTCAATTTGTCATGCGAAAATTGGTACGCGATATTTATTTAACAACGACCGTTACTTGATGGAAAAATGAGATGATAAATGCGGCGTCATTTCAGGTTGTTTGGCAAACCAACGCCTTATTTTATGATTAAGACAAATGCAAGCTCAAACATTGTTCTGACAACTTCTGTGAGAATTTATGTTTGCCATTTTTCAATCAAATACGCTATCAATTACTTATGGAGAAATGAGTAGATTTTCTATGCTTACCCAATAAGTGTTAGTATCACTTACTATAACAGAATTTATGGTGAGGAATACAATAAAAAATATTCTCTTACCTGAGAGCCAACAGGTGCTGAATTGACCGTTCAGTTGAGTGAAAAAATTCACAGGGTTGACCTTTATGACGTCCTTGATTTGTTGACGTAGATGTTGAAGACGCAGCCCACTTTTGATTCTTGATGGCTACCTTAGTAGTGGATTTCTAAACTATTTGCGGAATGACCAAGGGAGCTAAAAACATGTATTTTGATGGGCTATGAACCTTGAAATAATATCTGTATCTACTTATGGAAATGGAACGTTTTAAAAAGAAACTTTGAAGTCAAGAAGGGTACTATTTAATTCAATAGAAAAGTTAGTTTTTATAATGTCGTCAGTTTCTAGTTTTCCGCAGTTGTTTTCATCTCCTTTCCAAATTGGGTTTCTGTGAGAGCTTCCTTTTTCTATTAAAAAAATAAAAATACAAAAATTGAAAAGTGGGAGTGAAAGAAATAATGGGAGTTTAATTTCTCATTTGTTATATTGGGTTTATATTTTGAAGATAATGTAACGTAAATTATGACTACCTTCTACAGCTTTTAATGTCTCGCTTTTGGTTTAGGCAGACCCTTTTCAATCAAGACCCACAGGAATGACTTTTCAAATGTAACTCTGTAGGCCGGGAGAGGACAGTGTGTCTTGGTTCTCAGTCTGCACGAGAGTGGTGCAGTCTCAACTTTCTCCTCTCCGTTTTATATATCTCGTTCTGGAGCAGCAGCGAAACGAGGTGGCGAGTGAGTGACTACCGATAAGTCGGCGTAAGAGGGACGGAAATTGTGCTTTTTAATGTAGTTGTAGCAGAACTTCTACAGAAGGCAGAGTGGGAAGTAACAATAAAACGTCCTGGAAAAATGTAGTGGAAGAATAAATGCAACAAGAGAACAGAAAGTCAGACCCCCAGAACAAAAAGATGGCGTAAATAATACGCTATGGAAGGTGCCCTTTGATTCTATATCATTCTTCGAAGAAATTCATACTCGCAGCGGTTTATGCAAGATATTCATATTATGATTTTTAATACCGATAAAATCTACTAGAAATGTTTCCTGCCGCTAAAATAAAGAACAGATGTCTTATTTTTTCAACCTGTTTCCATCATCCACCTACCATTCATCAGTGTAGCCGATGCCCTCACTTCTTTTCCCCCACGCCATGCGTTTCTGACGCGTTAAACGTACTTACATGATCTGTTTTACTCTGCAATTGATATTTTTGGTGTCTGGAAGTAATAGTATAAACTCTTTGATATTTTAACACAGCCGCGGGTAATAAAAACGGCCACGATTTAGAATAAATAAAAAGATGCATTTTATTACGTGTGTGATTTTTCGATTCCTCCACAAAACTACGTCAAGAAAAAAAGTGTTCCTTGTACGAAAAATTGTGGCGTACGTTTGTATTTTTGCTGTGCTGAAGAAAAAGGGAGGCATGGCCTCTTGTGACGTCAACCCAACGGTAGCGTGTGTGAATACTGAATGGTGAAAGTGATTGAGGATGTAAAGGTGTTGGTAGTGGTGGTGACGATTGAAGAAGATTGCACAACAGCAGAAGTGAACATGAAGAAATATTTGGTGGTTGAATCCCTCAGTCTTTTATTAGGTATGGGCGACGACAAATATGGTATTGAAATGTAGTTGAGAATTGTTTCTAGAATAATCCCTGAGACATCTTATAGTATTCCTGTACAAAGTTTATATAATCCTTTTGTAGAAACGCAAAATGGAGAGTCTGGGTGGAAATGGATTTAAAAGCGTATTCCATTTCCAAGCATTTGGTAAAGTTATTGGTAGAGCTGGCGTGATATATTTTAGAAAGTGAAGGGTGGTTCGGGTGGTTCAGTGTGGGTAGCTCCCTTGAAGAATAATTTAAGCAGAGCTTTGCGAAAATCAGCAACATCGAATGTTGAAATTACAATGACACTGTGACATGAATTTCAACCTTTATGTTAAACTTATAGAAATAAATTTCTGAGTAGAATGAAACGATAGTCTAGAATGATGAGGTAATTTGCGATGACACGACATGTTCATCATACCGTCAGTGAAATGATAGAGTTCATTATAAACAACCCCATTCTAGCAGAGAAAATATTATATCACAGAATGGCACGAAGTATGATTCATGAAATCATATGTTGCAGAAATTTTTTGTGTAGGAGTGAATTCTTTCATTCATTTGAAGTAATTTCATATTGACGCGATTGAACAAAATTACATACCTAAATAATATCAACAACCAAACGAGTATTGTGACGTAAATAGATCGTAAATTAATCACGTTTTATTCTTGCGTTGGTTGTGTATGTAGAAATTTATTGCTTCCGAAAATATACACACAATATTGTGCTTAATACCTGCAACTAGTTTTATGGACAGTACAATTTCAGAGCAATTAGACTTGATTCAGATGAATGCTGAGATATTTGGAGTTTAAGAGAGTTTTGTTTGAAATAGCATTTTTGTTCAAAAAAATATTTTGCAAAGTGCATTTTTCATTGTACATTACATTACTGTTTGAACATTTTACACATTTCTCCGGGTGATTATCGGAAATCTCATTTCCATAAAATGTCCACTTAGATAAGTCGTTTTATATCAGTCATCAACTTAAGCGTATTTAGTAAATTCCGGAACAATCTGATTTAAGTACATGATGACAGTCGGATTGACAAAGTTGTTGTTTTCCTATAAAATGTCTGCCACTTGCATTAGCCTTGGCCTGGCTGTACAAAAGCATGATTAATGTATGGATTAAAAGGATGCTCCCTGTTTAATTGTAAGAGCCGTGTTGAAGTATTCAGTTAGTAGATATAAATAGTTAAAACCTTTCGCGATTTAACTTTAAAGCCGATATTGTTTGGTATAACCTTTACTGTCAATTCAAAACAGTTAAGACCTTTGGATCAGGTTCAGTTTTTAGTTTGGGCAAAAATCTAATGAACTCCACTAACAAATTCTATCAAATCCGCTCTTTCTGATCCAGCAACAATGGCAATAGCAACAAGTAAAGCTACGCTGAATTAAAATAATGCCATACTATTTCATAATGAACCGTTACATCAAGGACTACAATATGAGTATGAGTAGAAACAAATCATTTCTTAGTAACTGAGCATAAACTTAAGTAGACACCACGTATTAACTTACATAACAATGAGATATCCCACAGCGCTTCACCCACTTTCCCCTTTACCACTATGCCCTTTTACCACTCCCTTTAACCACTTTTCATCACGAGAATTCTTACGTTTATCATTTGGAAAGTAACGTTTGAAAAGAGTGATTGAGAGTCCAAAGCGTTGAGAGTGGTTGTCTCTCGCAGATGACTTGCTCAATCAACCCGGTGTTTTTGAAATGATAACGTTTTCTTATGCTGTATCGTAATTGTAGCGTAGGGGCCTTGAAAGAAAATTAGCAAAATATTTGCGAAAATAGCACACATTGTGGTTATTTGATTATGTTTGACTTGAACTTGACTCTTGTTATGTTTGAACTTGCCGACGTTGAAAGATTTCTCCATCCACTTTGAATACATGCAAACGGTGCCATCTGCAGCAACTTGCTGACCAGTGAAAACTAATGAAAAATACAAATACGCCTTTGTTATGCTTTTCCATAAATGAAGTTGACAGATGAAGGCCATCTTCAAACTTAACCTAAAATACACGCTGAAAAGGGACAAATTGTTTAAAGTAGTCGTAAATGGAAAAATAGTGAAAGGGGAGAGTGGATAAAAGTGCAGCGGTAAAAGTGCGGCGGAGCTCTTCCACAATCATGCACAAACGCAAGCTAGATTTATAATTAAGCTATTGTACCGGGTAGAAATTAGGTGACTTACTCATATAAAGCTAAAGCTTTCAGTCCCTACCTACAATAGAGATCCAGGGTTTATTTGGAATTGGTTATTTATAGCTTAAGAAGACAAAAGCACTAAAAAAAGAAGACTCTTTGAAGATAAAGTCTATTTTTGTGGCTTGTGTTTAAAGCAGTTATATTACAGTTCATTTTACAGCATCACGTCATACTCGAACTCATAGTCAAGGGAAACAATACCCATTTTGACTGTTCATACACCAATTCTTCGGAATTTTAAACAAAAAGCTGTTTTGACAAACTAAAATATGATTTAAGCAATAATTTACGAGTAACCTTTTGTTCGATGATAGTGTTGTGAATAATCGAAGATTTACTTCAGGGAATAAAGTAAACATGTTTTTGACTTTTGTTTCCCATTTTCTCAGACATTTTCTCTTTCATGGCATTGAGCTATGATTCCTCAATAATTGGGTATATTTGATTCAGTAATAACCCAATCTTTTAGTTAGAGTTAGAGATGTTGATATTTACGTCGGAGTCAGATAAGACGAACATTGTGGTTAAGGGTCTTGTTTGCCGCAGTGCAAAATAAGTAAGCAAAAGCAACAGGGTTTTCTCGGGTGGTATTTGAGAGATTTTGGAGAACGGGTGGGTTTTTTAAAAGAAGCAAAATTAAACTCAAAACTTAATGTATGGGGGGAACTTGAAACACATTGTACAACACCATTAAAAACCCTCAGACACCCCGAAGAACCCAGGTGTTTTCCTTCCTTGTTGATAACGCTGATGACGTTTAGTCTCTTTAGAATTCAGTAGACTCACTTGAGTGTGACAGTGATCAAATTTGTGCTTTCTCATTTTCCTTTTCATGTGAAATTATGCTCCGTATGGGATGATTATTGTCAGCAAAAGAGAGTGACAGAGGATTCAAGTTGGCAAAGCGTGAGAAGATAATTCACTAACACAGCCACTTGCGGAAAGCTCCTCTTAACTGCGACTCAACTCATTTGCAACTTAGAACGTCTAAAATCAATACGTTTATATACTAACTCAATTATGTATCTTCAGTCACGTAGACCGATTTTTGATTCGTATTGAATTTCGTTGCATCGACTACTAGAAATTTGTTTGATTCATATGAGAAATAATGGTTCAACAAAAAACAATAGAGGTTTGCTATTGCGATTGAATGCGCAAAATTAAATATGGTTGCAAGGGCGATTTTGAATTTTGAATTACATTCGGATACCAAGTAGCATTTTCTTTTATTATATAATTTGGTCGCAGACTCAGACTAAGCCGTACGAATTAGCCACGATCAACAATTCAGAGTCTCCACCTCCACATCTTTTAAAGGTAATTTGGTTTGAGTGTCCTGATGTACAAGTACCATGTCTCACTGACTAATTCAATTTAAGTAATCTTGTGTCAAAAGAAATGAAGGGAGGTAACAATCCGGCTTTATACTAGGCGTAAGAACAAATCCAAGTTTTGAAATTAACCACATTCTCCAGCTGTCGGGTAATCTAAATGTCATACAAACAGAGAATAAACTGCAAACAGATCCGATGTCTGTCCCACTTCTCCCCTTGAAAGATGGGAGACGATGATGAGTTACGATATGAGTAAAAGCACCCATTCTAAGCAATAAAATTAGACTGAATGTGTAATTTGGTAAACAGAGTTCGCCTACTCATTTTCACTCCATTCTATTCTGAAAATATTTTACTTACCAGTTGAACATTTCTCTCAATATTTTTTCTTTTTGTATTGAGCCTCCGAATTAACTTTCGGGGAGACTTTTTGAAACTTTCTATGAACACCGTTATATAACTAGAAGGGAGTCGAACGTGATTCCGAATAAAAAATAAAATGATTGTTCTGAAATATGTATTTGATGAAAACAAGAGAGCAATAACTTATGCTGTCGATTTGGTTATTTCCTTTTGACATATTATTCATATTGCACTCTTGTAAGGATAAGACAATAGAGAAAAACGTACCAGTTTTGTCTGTTTGTTAGTTTCTTATTCCCACTTACTTTCACCAGAGAGTCCTACGCAAACTGCTTTCTATTGCGTTAAAATGGAAGAGTCCGTTTGGTGCAAACCTTTCTGGATTTTTGAACTGTTCAAAGTTGAGTGAGTAGGAAATATTACTTTTAGTTTCAAATTTTTACTAAATTTCATTTGTTTGATAATATTACTTCTACTAGTATGCCTTTCATGTAAAAGATAAAATGCTCTTCGGAGCATTCTTTCGGGTTTCTTTTCTACGGACTGTAGACGCATTCCTGAAATCCAATTTTGATCGACAAATTTACTTTCAGAAAATGTATTCGGCTTAGTGTTTTAAACCATCCCAACGGCCGTTCGTTGAAGCGAAGTTTCAAGACATTTCACCTCTGCCCTATACCTATGTATCAGTTTAGGTAGCTTACAATAGCGAAATAAAAGCAAAATGTAACTAATTTTCTATTTTACTAATTTATTAATTTTACTCGAAAAGTTCGTCCACTTTTAAACATATTTAATGACATTTAATTGAGTACTCGCTGAGTTGAACCCATTATTGCATTGAAATAATTTAAACGGTTAGTCGCTGAACTACAAGGCCAGGCTTCGTCTTTGTTCCAACTACTTGTGTTGCTGTCGTTATTATCACCGGATTGAATACATACATATCACGAATGCAGACCATGGCAATGACTATCGATGAAATGCAAAGCTGCATGTGAAGGGCAAATCCTATTGCCCATGGAATCCATACACCTGAAATTGCAGAAGCAATAATGTACAATGTGAACCATTTACGTTGCTTACACTTTGAGCTCAATAAATTTTCATGACAAAGTACCTGTGTTTTTAGGATCTTGTTGTAACAACTCAGCCAAGCCAGGGGTCATAAGTATTTTCACCGCAAGGTTAGTTACCATCGTGGAAAAGTAGATTGTGAGAGAATAAACGGTGAGAGACATCGCAATTCTTCAGAATTAAGTAAGTTCAAGGATCGGTTTAGCCATAATTAGAACAATAAATTTATTTGTTGTACATGGTATAACGAATACCTCCAGTAAGTAGGTCGTATGTATGTCAATGTGCCGATAATAATAGCCAGAATGTACAAAATAGGAAGAGCGATCTCATCTCCGACCAGCCTTTCGAATATCGTGGAACCATAGGATGTCAATATCCATACCTATCAAGTCAAAAAATTGAATTTTTATTGTTTGCCCAAAAAGTGAGTATCTCTGAAAAAAGCTTTGGAATATTACTTGGGATGTGACTATCATGGCTACCGCTAGACACTGCACTTCCAGGATCATTCTCATCATAGTTTTACCCCAAATATAGTCCAGCTGGTTTTCCGTGTAGCGGATCTCGGGAACGCAGTCATTGAAGATGTCTGGATGAAACATTTCGTTCAGTCTCAAGGAGTACTCTGATTGCCGACTCGAAAGCATTCTGTTACGATCCAAGCACAACAATGCAATTACAACGCAAATTGACGCTCCCAACTGCATTAACGATGATAATAATACAAAGTGTCAGCTTGCCCAACGTCCTGATGAATAGTAGTGAAACTACTTACTTGTACAACGTAAACGGATTTCACCGTTAATGTAAAATGGAACCGTTGCTCCGTCGATTTTATGAAGTTCACTTCACTTCACTAACACCGATGCACTTATGCGCTTACGCATCATAAACGATTTTATTTCTTTACTAGATTAGAGCAGGCTAATGACTACGTCTCCAAAGAATCCTTTCCCCTGATTTCCAGCAGAGAAAAAACCAAATGCATCTATTCTAAACTAACACTTTCAATCATTTACAGAGTGATGGAATTTCAAGATAGGAATGAGCTAAATGCTTTAAGTTACATCAGCTTTGACATTACTAAAAGGCAATTTAGTCGCAATAATCTGAATGACTCAATACATTTCTTTTCATGTATTTGGTGACTTGTAAAGTTATCGCAATAAAAATAATATCATAATACTAAATCTTTGCTTAATAGCCGTCCTTCATTCTCCATCATACATTAAACGAACGCCATCATCCCTCTGGAGGTAGTGCCTGATTGCATGCAATGCGATCCAGCAATACAGAGAATGTACATGTGACATCACAGTGATGAGCTCACGATCAGAATAATAGATCTTCGAGTGAAATACTTTAAGAAAAGTTAGCAAATCTACTTTGAAAGCTAACCAGTCATCTTCATCATCAACGCTGCTTGAGCGATATTGCATGGAAGACTAACATTTCGCGAGATTTTTACTACTTAATGCTTTAACTTTGCCCTCAGTCCTTCCAAAATCGGCCAAGTGTGGTAATAATATACTTTCCCATGTAAACCAGTTCTGTCATTTGCTTCCATTGCATGCTGTAAGTACAGGCAAAGCGTTAATCAGAGGATTCTTAGTACGACGAGCACTGTTCGTGTTCGTTGAGTGTGCACTGCTGCCACTGTAAATTAAAAAAGAATGTCCTTTTCATACCGCTCTGTTTAAATAGGACTGGGCTGATTTTCATCTCTGGAGGAGAGGAACCACGGCGGCTAGACAAGATTTCATTTAGTTTAGTTGTATTTAGTATAGCTTGACAGAATAACCACTGTCACTTTGTCACTTTTCCATACGTAAAACCACATGAAGCAGAGAACCACACGATAAAATGAATATGATTCATCTAAAGACCAATTTGTGCAATTATTTTGTTTGATTGAACATTTCATGGCGCTCATCAAACGAAGCCCAACTTATGTTGCTGTTTGAATCTTTTATTGACTTTAGTATAAACAAGTGCTAGTTTCAATAAGATTTAATCAAAGTTAGTAAAATCATGCCCCATTTCATGTAATTAAGAAACATCGACGTTTATATGTTTTAAGATAAGCAAAACGCAGATGAAATATTGAGCTGCTTTGGAATTTGTGGTAATATTTATATATATGTAGATACGAAATTCTGTATAAAAACTGGATATAGCTACTAAGTACTAGGGCGTATTATAGAAATGATGAAATGGCATAAATCATACATTGCTAAAATAATGTTTAATTTATTGTGTCGCTGTGGCTTTATGGCATCTTTAAATATTTATTGCCGTCATCTAAAATCTTAACTGTTTTTACTGGAAATTATTGTTCATTATACATGCTTATTTCAACCACAACACTAAATAGCTGAATTCATTGAAAACTGCATTAAGGATCTCTAACACCAAATAAAATTTAAATATTTTGTCTAAACTATGGACCAATATTAAGAACATACCAGAACTCATGTATTAAGAAGAACCTTACACAATAAGACAAAAAATTATAGCCTGAATAACCATTGGGCAAGAAGGACCAAAAAGCTGGCTACCTGTATAAAAACAACGATATTGCGTTACTCTACGCTGTTGCAATCTTTTTGCATGACAAAAAATCTTTTAAAACAGCCTAAACTGTACAAACAGACTGTTCAGTAGCGCGTCATCAATAAACTGGGAAATTTCGTATTGCATTTAAACCTATCTAAATTTAATTCTGTATTTGCCACTAGTTTTTTGTTAAATCTAAAATTGTCTTGATGAACAAACTATGTCCCAATTTTGTTAATTTGATGAAATATAAATCGTTCTAAGGCTCAATGCTGAATTGCTTTTATAGTAAGACAATTAGCAAATACTTTTCAAAAATAGTGTGGAACCAACCAAATTTTGATACTGCTCCGGCAGCAAATAAGGGAGTTTAATAATGTGGATTTAACCCAAATATGAAGAAACAGTCTGTCCTAAATAATAGTTTTTAGTATTTGTGATGTTTGTTCATACATTGTCGCAATAGTATTAATTTAGTGCTGAAGATTGAAATTCTATTATAAGAACTCATACTAGTTCATCAAAAACGGTTAGTTTACACCGTGCTATTGTCAAATATGTTGCCACCTTTCGGAGAGAACGACAGCAACAGCAAAAATATAGTGCATAGTGGATCTTTACGAATACGTTTCCGAGCCCAAGCGTAGATGTTGCTGGAAGCGAATCGCGGGCCGCATCATAAGATTCAGAGAAGTTTTTTGTCTAAATGTAATGATACCGATCTTTATTTGTAGAAACATTTTCAACATTTATTTTATAATCTAATTTCAACATTTCTGTCTTGAATTGCAGCACAACACAACCGATTACGATTAAATTTGTCACTTCACTAACAAAACTTCACTATATTGTGCTCTAAAGTTAACGTAATACCGGCAATTCACCGTAATCATTTTACATATATAGATTGCATAAACTATATATTGATTCATTTTGTGCATTTTCCACCTATGCCAGTTCACCACCGAAAACGTATTGCGCTTCCTTATGGTACTTTCTATTTTGAATTTCAGCAACAGTAGTTTTTTCACAAAATGACCGTTGAATTTTCTCCATTATCTTAGCGGCCAGAGTATTCTCTGTAGATTAGCACAGGGCCAAATTAGGTGCCTTATCGCTTACGTCAGCCATCACGGATTTATTACAGTGAACACGAACAAGACAAGTGCACTTTCTTTTAGTTCAATGATTCAACATCTCGTAAAACTCTGGTACGGCGCCTTCTTGTAAATTTTAGTAAAAGCCGATATTACAATGGCACAGTGGCGCATTATGTTTATAACTGACGTCATCGTTTTGCAGCGTTTTCACCTAAACGAAGCGACCAAAAAAAATAGAAAACGAAACCACTCTTTGCGTTTTTCTTATCAGTAACGTGTGGACCTGTGGTTGATTTCTTTTAGTGTCATCTCTCGTTTCATTTCAATCCAATCTATTTACCAAAATAAATAAGCAAGTGCCTATTTTTATAGCAATTTTCTCTCATGTGTGCCAGTGCGGAAGAACACTATTGTAGTGTCGCATTCAGTTTCACTTCTCATTTTCCCTATATTTATTTATCACAGATATGTTCGTAGTTAGATGAGCAAAACCGTTATGTAGTCAAAAACTTATTTTCTACGTGAATGAAAAAACATTGCCCAGGAGACCAACCACCATGCTCATGCATGAAGTTTTGGAGATGAGCTGCGGAGAAAATGGATATGTATTTATTCTCCATTTTGCATCATCATTGCTTTCAATGATGTTTACATCTTTTGCAATCACGCTACGCCAGCCACAGTACGTTTTTACTTAGGTCTGATCTTGTTGATGAAATAAAGGGGAAAAGAGTGAAAGCAAAACGGAACAAAATACGTTCGAACCAAAACGATTTCTGATGTTTGAGCTAAATTGGTAAAATTTGTTTAAATTGATCGTCTCAAAAGAACTATTAAACTATCCAGCAACACTAATTGTTAGAATGTTTTATGTTGTCATAATTATGTGATATTCGTACACATAAATCATAAGCATACAACATTTGTGACATTTCTGCATTATTTTATATTTGGTTATAATTAAATCTTGTATTATATTGGGCCAGGTAATAAGAATTCTCTAACTTATATTTAGGTGTTACAGCGCCCTTCATTCTAGTTTCTTAGCCCATACTCAGCAGCTCTGCTCCTTTGGATTTGTTAATGCGCTATTATACTTGCCACCAAGATTAATTTCAGATACGAATTTTAAAAAAACATTTAAAATGTGACTGTAAATTTAAAAGGTATCAATATTAAATCAAAAAATAATTTCAGTGGTACATAATTATGCAAAAAGTGAGAAAATCCAAGGAGAGATTAGTATATTCAGTATATGGAAGGGGGATCTAATTAACCATATCTTTCAAACTGGTCGTACTTGGCAGCCAAAATTTTCAGTGTTTACTATATTCATACATTATTAACTATTTGCATAGTTCGAGGGAGATCGGAGACTGGCACTTGAGACACCTCAGTGTTAGGAATCAGCCAGATGGTGGTGAAGTTATTGCAAATACATGTCAAAGTACATAGACATTATGCTACTTTAAACATACAACTGAATTTGTCACTGTTTATGTCCCTGCCTTCGAACAAGTTTCCCATTCACAAAGGCACATCAGTCAGTGAATTTTGGTGAGTAAAAAGTCGTTTTCTACAATCTAGGTGACGTAATTCAGTAGCATATCGAATTCAGAAGTAGATCACGTAAAGAAGTAATACATTCAAATATACCATGCTTTGTGTTTATGGATAATTCATAAAGGTGGAAACGTAGTAAAAAGACAATCCGTTCATTTCCTATAACTGTAAGAACAAGAAGTTCATTTATTTGTATTCTGCATAAATTTTGTCTTGTGTACATGATACAAGTCACTTGTGATGTGAAATGTCCCTAACTTGAGTAATAATTTTATTCAAATATAAAAGAACAGCACTTTAGTTTGCAAATTGCAATCGAATTACGGTGTCGGGGTATATAAATGGAGGATGTGACACGACATTTCGGTGAGTCTCCTGAAAGAGTTGAACTGGGTGAAAGGTGTAGCTACTGGAGCACCCAATTATCTTAGAAACAACACGAAGCAAAGAGCCTAAATCGAGCAAAACTAAAACATTTTACAAGATTTTAAGTTTGTTTCGGATTCCCCCTTTTGTAATCTGTACAAAGTGCTAAAATATAGTGTTTTTAACTAACCTAATATTCCCAATATTTTTTGAAGTAAAAGCATTTATTTCAAAGAACAAAAATGTTCGCATATATTTTGCTAATCGGGCTGGCCTCCAGTTTATCAAAGGCCTGCATAGATTGCCCGTTTGGAGATGATGATAACAGAGGGAAATCTAGTTTTTATCCGATTCCAGATGAGGATGATCTCAGAGTGTTGGCGTTCACAAGTCGGGGTCTTCTTGAAGGAGTTTCAAGGTTACACCCAAATCAACAACTGCAGATAAAAACCCGTTCGTTTTACCCCAAAAGTTCGGTTCAACGGGTTCCATCATCTTTCTCTGCAGCGGCATCGCCACTTCTGCAGCCAACACCATCATCAGCGGCAGCAGTGCGGCTCCCTTCCAATCTGCCCCACTGGTACACGATGCTCAACAAAGGATTCACAGCAGACACCCACATAGACGACTACTACCTGCAAGATCTAATCCCAGGAGCAACGCCGAGAAGAATTGCTAAAAAAGCAGAGAAAGGAATGAGTAAGATCATGTAGCCTTGAACTTTCCTCTAAAATGCGGTTCAGCATTTATGTAATCTTTAATGCATAAACATAACAATTATTTTTTACAGTGGTAGACGTAATGGACTACGTGTCAAAGTCAGAAGACCGAAACAGACGAGTAGGACAAAACATGAGATCAAGCGGATAACGTCACAACCTTCGTGGACGACTTAAATTTTATGTCAACCAGTCGAATTGAATAAGCTTTAGCAGTATGTACATTTCCTTCCACGGATCAGTTATTTCTAATGAACTATCGTCAGAAACACTAATTACTCCACCATAAAGCAAACGGTGTTAACAGTTCCTAAGACAGTAGAGTAGCGATTAAGAAGTGCAGTTTCTTGTTGTAAATCTTATTTAAAGTTTAACAACAACAGAATCTGTAGAAAACGATTTTCTCCATGAAGTTTGTAAAACCAGATCTTTCATTTGAATATGCAATTGCACTTACTCTCACTAGAAACTGTGACAAAAAACTGGGGCAACAAAACACTGCAAGCACGTAGTTAGTTATACAATAGCACGTATGAAATGCATAACATTAAATGCAATCAATCAGTCGACAAAATTTTTGCGCATTATTTTAGTTTTATGTATGTTTTAGAAATTTTATGCACTATTTCCTGTAACTTGATTTTCTAATTTATTATTAAAATTATTTCTCTCTAGCACCATATTAAAATGCACGCACAATACTACAAATAAACTAAAGATAATAAAAAATTCCACCAAGACATTTCATGAAACCAATCATATCATTTTTAGTTTAGTTTTTCTTCTAACGTTTAAAATAAAAGCTTGATACAGTGAATTTTCGGCTGTATCCATTTAATGGACAGTTGTTCAAATTGAGTTGATAATGTTCTTTATTTCCATAGACTTCTTTCGTTTGTAATGTAACATGGCATTTGTTACCTAGTTAATGTCTTTGATAGTGATTTAGCCACATATAAATTCTTATCATGCATACCAACTTATCATTTGGTACCATTTTATTATCCAAACTTCAGACACGGATCATTTTAGGCATGTATTCCCATTTCAAATACATATTACGTATGTCCAGTTGGCCTGGAACGAGAACTTCTTCAACAAAGCATCTATTAAAGACATATTTGCTACCGATTTAATGTGCTTTTCATTGTCATGAGAGCGTACCTTGGACCTTACATCTGCTCAAACAAAACCTCAAATGTCTTTTGAATGGCAGCAGGAGATGTTTTTAACTTATCGGCAATATTACTGCAAAGGGTCACAAAAACATAACGTAGTAGAATTTGCTGGATATTTCCAAGAATTGATCAGTAGTATTTTTATAATTCTCCTGTCTTCAGCCCACGCAAAATTCTCATCGCATTATGCTGCCCGGTAGTCTGTTATTTTTCATCACGACTTTCAAATTCCGTCGTTCATTCATGCGTGTTCTATGAACAAAAATTTGTTTGGTATCAGTGTGATAAGTTGACAATTAGACAGATGGTTCGTGCAATTCCACCGAACCGAAGTCTAACTATACACGTTATACATGTAAAATTTGACGTGTTGCGAAAAAGTCGAGAAACAAGATCTCTGGTTGCAAAGCCGCTGAAGTTGAAGCCTACGTTCGTATGGCCCTGGTCACACACAAAAGAAAGAAAATAATGAAAAGAGCAAATCGGTCAAGGAATCAAATGACTCTGAGTCATTCCAGAAGGAAAACAAACCTCACTGATTTGTTCTTTACAACTTGTTTTTCACCACTGCCATTAGCGCACCCTCAATTACTCCATTCCACGCATTTGAGTAAACAAATTCAGTCTTTCTGTATGCGGTGCCGCTTTTGTTTCCAAACTCGGAACAGACAAAGGGATCGCAAACACACCACCATCAAATGCAACTATCTTCATCATCATCATTTTCATTTCTACCAATGGAAAAAACCACAAAGTTGCCAACAACTTAAGGAGTGTCGCTTTTCTTGTAAACATTTTGTTTGGAGAAAGAGCAGATTGGGATGCAATAAGAGAAAATGTATCTTGTACTCAATCTGACCATCATCATATCGTACTGGAATGATATTTTCTTCACATTCTCCACCGCATTTGTAAGAAAACTCGCCCTCGAGTCTCAGTTAATGACTTGAACATAATAAATTTTTGTCTTCCACAGAACGGAGAACCATTTTCCATTCTGTCTTCAGAGTACAAAGAAATTTCTTATGAGTGGAGAAGATGCAGATGGGAGTCCATTTTCTATCACCGTTTCTATTCTTGAATACTTCACTTGGAATAATTGAAATAACCTTTACTACATTTTGTCGTCTTGTCTCCGTCTTAAAACTAACTACAGTGTTGATCATAGTCTTTTCTCATTTATCAATACATACTACGAAGATTTTACTGGACAGGAAGTGTTCACTGAAAACGCATATTACTGTGTTCCTCTTGTTCATTACTCGTGGCTTCCTAAAGCTCACGTAGAAACCCCGCTCGGTCTCGACAACCAGCCTCCATTTAAAAAGCAGTTTTTGAGGCACGCAAAAGAGCAAAAGAGCTTTGTGGGCTGTTTAAATTGGTCTCATAATGATAAATACAGGAACTCTTTTAGATTTTAATTTGTCCAGAGTGATAGAAAAGAGATCTTCTATTTGCCAGACTGTAACTCATGATGACATCAGAAACGCTTTGCCAACTAGCAGATTCCGTTTTACCAAAATCCTTGGGTTTTTCTTACTCCTTAACCGGATTTTCAAGCTGGGTTTTAACAAACATTTCTTTCGGCGCGCGATAATCGTAGACTCAGTGAGGTTGGGGGGTCCATGACCCTGTTGAACGGACAACCGAATCGAAATGTGTTGGAGGAAAATTAATGATAAGAAAAAACAAGCGCCACAATTTGCATTTGGGAATTTACGCACATACGGCGTGTTTGCGCTTTTTATTTCCTTGTACTTTCTCCAGTTGTCAACCTTTTGCAGCTCCATTATTTTTAACCTTTGGCACAAAAGCATAACTCTTGATATAAGGTGATTTTTTTTTGAATCATTTAAATCGTTTGTGGCAAAAAGTAAACTGCTTTCGGTTTCCGAGAATTCCCTTTAAAGCTTACAGCCACGTAACTAACACAACCGTATACATTTCAAACAAGAGATGAGGAATGGTAAAGAAACCAACCACCATTGAGGAAGTTGCTAGTAGTAATCCACACAAATTGTTTTCCGTCCGCAAACGTGAATGATCAAAAGAAGGAAGGAAATGAAAACAAAGAAAGATTCTGCTTTTCCTCTTCTGCTCTCGAAGTAACACATACGTATCCGTGTATAGATAAAGCAAATCAAACAGCGAAACAAACAAGTCGATGCACCAAAATCCATACGCACATCGGTTCTTTTGCTAGGTCATTAGTCGCATTAACATGGAAATTATATACGATAAACACAAATATCGCCACCTTGTTTCTGTTGTTTTACACATTCTGCTTCTATGGGATTGATATTATGGCTAATGTTTTCCATGAATTGCTTTCTTTCGGTGGAATCTTTAAAGATTTTATTTCGTTGCATATATTTCACGAAAATGACATCATTTGTCGTATAATAAGTCAATAAATAAAAAGGCACTTCTAATGATTCAGACGCATTGAATAACGTGAATAACATAAGTAAGACATGAACATTTATGCCTAAATATACTCAATACATACTTCTTCCGTAACTAGAAGCATCTGGACTAAATGTAAATGAAAATGACTCATTCATTATTATTGTGCGAAGTTTAAGATCGAGCATCCGGTTTCAAACCGGATTTTAGACCGACTTAACTGGAACCGATATAAAAAACGGGCCTCGTTACAGTTGCAAACAGCAGCGATTAAAAGCACAAAAAAGCAGGTCGCCTTTGTCATTGTCAAGAGATTTTTCTATGATTAGCAATAAAACCAAACAATTGGCAAGAAGGCGAGAGTTAGAAGAATATACATGACACTCATGATTGACTCATGCATTCATCACAAAGTAGAACGGTAGTCGTAAGACAAGAAGGAAATGACCAATGTCTCTCAAAATAAACTATCGTCTGAAATATCTTTATGTATAATAATGCTGCACAGTTTAATTAAGCAGGCTCTAGTAACATTTACTCCTCCGCTACTGGATAGCAAAGAATGAGAAAAGGGTAATAACCCATGTTTGCCAAACTGCTTGTGTTGACTATTAAACTTATAGGAGATCGTTGGGATGCGACAACGCTGCCTCTTTCTTTACATATCGAGCTCGAATATTTGCATGCTGAGGAGCGACACTCAATGTGTTGGAATAATTATCGCCATACATTTTGCGCCAGTTGTAAATTAATTGAAGTCAGAGTGGTGATTATTCAGCATAGTCATATCACGTTAAAGCAGCAT
Source organism: Cyphoderus albinus (assembly GCA_021029165.1). Lineage (NCBI taxonomy): Eukaryota > Metazoa > Arthropoda > Collembola > Entomobryomorpha > Paronellidae > Cyphoderus > Cyphoderus albinus. The sequence goes on along the minus strand of VYYJ01002331.1, from coordinate 341 downwards.
GAATATTCACAAAGATTCGTCTGCATAACCTTGGAAGGTACTTTTTTACATTTCAAGACGCTGTCACAGAGTCTGCCTTATTTCGCCATATCTCGTTATTGTTAATTAGTTTGCTGTTCCCAACGTGTTTTTAAAAAATTACAAATATCTACATGTACCAGTGCCGGTACCGGTTCTCGTTTTCCCCAGAGGTTGTCTATGCTAAGGGTTTAGCATAGGCGGAAAGGATTGCATAGGGTTTAGCAGGAGATGACACGATTGCATAGGGTTTAGCATGAGATGACACGATTGCATAGGGTTTAGCAGGAGATGAGACGATTGCATAGGGTTTAGCATAGGCG
>VYYJ01002330.1:0-22382 GCA_021029165.1 Cyphoderus albinus | reverse complement strand
GCAAATAATGCAACATAAATGCCAATGCCAATAGTTTGGAATTTTTAGTTCCTCAATTACGGTAATAGGTTAGCTTGATTTACTTTCTGCTCAACTCTAATCGTAAGTATGAAACTGGTCATCCTTGTAGTAAAAAATGAAAATGGACTGTGTCGCGTTCGCGTTTTTTGTTGCCCCATATAAATGAACCAATATTTAGGTTTTCGACTATCATTTGCAGATTGTGTCATATCTGCACATATTGGTACATTCATATTAGAGTGGGCTGGTGTCTGCGCCACAATTCTGTTCACCACGCACACCGAAAATCCGACATCGGATGTATGCAAAATAAATTCTATTCTATGATTTTTAGGTATGATACGAATTTCATGATATATTTACAAACAAAGCGAGTGGGGTTACATCATATACATCAATCATAATTTTAGAAATAATTTAAATTGCTTTCTCCAGTACGACGTATTTCCAATATTGTACACAATATAAATTCATCTTAAATTGTATTCAATTTTAAGTTTTCGTTTTCGTTAATTATTTACATGTACTACTGAGCGGATTGGAGAACCTCATCGAATTCATTCTCATTTTAATACCTTCGCAATGTTTTTATAGATAACTGTAACAAATGATAGCGGCTACTAGACCAATGCCACACCCAATGAGAATAGTCAAAATCCCCGTTTCCTTTTGTTTGACTGGCTGACGTGTATTTTGTTGGGGTGTATCTTCACGAAAAACAAATCTTCGGGGTTCCACATCTTCATCCGTCCTACCAAGTGCACCTACTGTAGAAGTAGAAATAAAAGATGAAAAGTTTAATTTTTAAACATGAATTCTGTTATTATTCAATCGAGAATCTACATTCCAAAGCATTTTCATGCTTACCTTCAAAAGTCCTCCTTCGGGCAGCGACAGATTCACCAGATGGGTAGAATAAACCTAAATGGAGACAAAAAAACTTAAATAGTCAATCACTTCAAATACAAAATTTGTATTACAAATGCCACAGAAAAATAAAATTTACTTACTAGCGAAGCTAGTATCATATTCAGACTTAGATCTGAATCCATGAATTAGGTCTGGGCTGACTGGAACATTAACCGGCGCTTCTTTCCCAACATCTTCATTGTCCGAGAATTCCAACTCCAACGACGGACGTTCCAACGGAAAGCCTTCTCCCGTAAAGTCGTGTCCCTCGCTGATCAAACTATCATCCTGTTTCGAGATATGCTGGAGGAGTTCTTTGTAGTCAGTGTTGTCGTTTTGTTGGGACTCATTCCAAATTAACCAATCTTGGTCGTTCTCAGATAACCGATCGGCCAGAAGTTGAAAGGTGAAGGCTTCGTCGTCATTCAAAATATTGAACATCATGGCTTCATAAAAATCCCGGGTGGTCTTCACAATTGGACCGAGCTTTCTCCCTGTTGCACACAGGGCGATGTACAATTTCTGATCGGACAGGTCCTTCACCCACTTTCTTCGTTTCTCTGCCGAGCCAAGCGATTCGATGGTGATTGGATTATTTCCTTCGGTCATGATGTCCGTGTCATCATCGGAGAACTCAGCGTTTAGCTTTGACATGATGACCATGATGACCTTTCACAGCCTGTGAATGGAAAATTATGAAGTAGTTATTAAAGTCGCAATGTCAATGTCAGTTATTGGCGTTTTAGCACACACCTGACACCACACCACACACTCATACCCTTAAATTGAAACAGGCGTCATTTTATATTTTCCTTCGGTCATGATGTCCGTGTCATCATCGGAGAACTCAGCGTTTAGCTTTGACATGATGACCATGATGACCTTTCACAGCCTGTGAATGGAAAATTATAAAGTAGTTATTAAAGTTGCAATGTCAATGTCAGTTATTGGCGTTTGAGCACACACCACACCACACACACATACCCTTTGACACAGGCGTCATTTTATATTTATTGCCAGCAATATTACTTTATTACACTTAATTTAATTAACAATTACTTACCTACTACTGGTACTGGTAGCATAAATTGCAAATTATCCACTGAAAAATATTTTTATTACAACTGATTTTGACAATTCGGTTAGAAACTGGTACGATTCACATTTCATCTCCTTGTTGCTATCCTCTCACTTCACTTTTCGCATTCCGCACTCTTCTGCTGTCGACAATCTTCTACTGACTGAATTACCGCGTTTTTGTTTTTAATATTTTGTTTGTTTTGTGTCTGTGTCCTCCAAATAAAAAGTTGATCACGGGAATGACACGACGACACGACTCGAGTCTTCTTACTAGAGGTGGAGCCAATCAAAAACGTTGGCGTTCAACTTCAACATGACCAAGACTAGTAGACGGCTTACGGCTACGCTCTTCAAGTTTTCATTTTGGAAGTTGAACATTGAATGAAACGAAAAGAAAAAAAGCGTCATTTTTGGGTAGTGGGTGGGTGGTTGTCCACAATATATGCAAATGAAGTGGCTTATGGCTTGTGCTGTGCTGTGATATTTAGCAAATTGTCTTGTTTTGTAGGAATCTTGCCATGTTCATCTTCATTCATAACTTCATGACTAATGACGTCTTTCATTCATAACGTTTGTCTTCTTGCAGGAGTTTGCATTGTGCGGGAAGTTTTCCGAAAGCATAGGGCACGAGTGAAGCATCGTGTGAGGTGGTCGTCTCAAGACACTTCAGCAATTGTGCACGTGCGTTTGAGTCAGCTGGATTCTTCATCTGTTTAGTTACACTTTCTGACTTGTTTACTTACAAAGCTGTTTTTTGTTTGAGACTATTTACTTTAGCACATACTGGATGAAACTCGAAGCACTTCACTCTTTTTTACTTGGTGTTGAGAAATACTTGTATTTAGTTGTGCAAAAAGATTGCAAAAATTGCAATGCTTGCATTATTGCCCACTTTAAAATACAGTCTCTTCTAAGTTGTTACAGAAAGGGATTTAGTTTGGTCGCGTTTTTGTTGTTATTATTGTGTGTATTTTTGTATTTTACAAATAATCGTTCTTCTGTGTGATCGTGATGCTTTCAAATCAGGATAACGTCAAGCAAATAACAACAAGGGAATGAAAATGAAACCTATAAAATCTGCAAGCCAATCAATGTGATCAAACAAAACTGTTGAAGTTAAGTATGTAGGAAAATAGATTAGATAACTTTTTGAATGTAAATGTAACAGGGGGATTTATAAACAATAAAACTGCGCCACTAAATAGAACTAGACTAGAGTGTTTACAGTTTAACTAACTATCATTTAATACGCGTTAACGCCAAGTTAGATTAAACCATCCAAAGACATTTACTTTTGAGGAAAGAGGGGTTTCAGAGAAGGAAATTCCTCTGAGGAATTTACAATGGATGCCAGTAATTGATTCCAGGAGGGACACTTTCCGTTTCGATTGAAAAAATGGAAGCCACAAGGAGCAGGGGGAAGAAACAAAAGAAACGAACACGACACAAAGAGACTGTAAACAAATTCATCCAAAATTATAATAGCTATATTTTGTTTTTTGCTTAATTTTAGTTTTATTGTATTGTAAAAACACTTTTAATGCGTTTCAATGCATTTTTCCACAGTTAACTTCTGATGAGGTAGAGGCTCCTAGAGTTGAAGAATTTCAGCTAAAAGTTCAAGACAATGAGCGTGCAAACGATTCAAATGATGCATCTATAGCTATATTTTGTTTTTTGCTTAATTTTAGTTTTATTGTATTGTAAAAACACTTTTAATGCGTTTCAATGCATTGTTCCACAGTTAACTTCTGATGAGGTAGAGGCTCCTAGAGTTGAAGAATTTCAGCTAAAAGTTCAAGACAATGAGCGTGCAAACGATTCAAATGATGCATCTCAGAACATTGAAGCTGAAACAACGGAAGAAACGCCAAAGGGGGAAGAAGGTGGAAGTGCACAAGAAGAAGCGGAAGTCAAAGATGACAATAATTCAGCAACGGATAACAAATCATCACATTCATCACTTGTGGAATCTGCTAACACTGGTGCCGTGTGCGTGGAAGCTTCAACAACGGCAAAAATTAGTAGTGATGATGGTCAAAATGAAGCACCGAAGAAGGATGTTCTAGTGTCAGCTGCGATTTCTGCTGCCCAAAATTTATATCCTACGCTTGAAGAAATCGAATGCACGGAAGCTGTTGAAGTTAGCATTCAGAGTATTGATATAAATGAACTAGAGGACACCGTCGACCCTTGTGAAGAGGCAATTCCAACAGCACCAGCTAAAACGGAATCAGGGGTATTCTTCAGTTTAATTCCTGGCGAGAAATCAGATCAAAAAGTGTCGAGACTTGATGAAGTTGCTGAAGATGTGGCAAGAACTTCTTCGGTAGAATTAACGCATATTCTAATGCGAATTCGAACTCCTCAATGCCACGTGTCACAAATTGCTTCTCTGTATAACAATCTTTTCATTGAAAATTGTGAAATAGACGTGAAAGAATTTTTAAATTCTACCAAAAGGGCGCACGACGGCTATGAGCTTTACGAACTTCTTTGTAACTATCAAAGAGCATTCAATCAACTAGGCGTTTGTGAAAAATCTCTATATGAACTCCGGGAACAATTTTCAACATCAGAGAAAAGCGTTTGGGCAATTAACTCAGAAACGGTGAAGCAGGAAGCAACTTGCAAAGATGAAAATAACGTGGAAGCTACTCACCAATACCACACTGCAAAATTTAGTCAGGACGCGTATTCATTTCTGGAACGGTCATTGAAACAAGTGAAAGAATTGACCAAGGACTCTTTTCCTTTGTACACTTATTCTGTGCAGCTATGCAGGACACAAATTGACCACTTTTTCCACAAAAATTTTAGTCATGTTAATTTACAGAGTTTTGAGATTCAAGGCTATCCTTGGGAATACCCAAACGCAGAAATTGGAAGTACTGCAAATAGTCTGAAATTGGCTATTTCCACGTTATTCATCTTTGCTAGGAAATCATCACTCCATCCATCATTTCTCAATGACCTGAAGCGATGGTTGTCCAACAGCATCGGTCTACTTTTACGATTGGCCACACTGAAGGATCATCAATTCATGTTAAATCACATTCTTCGACTTCCTGCTGGAAATATCAACAAATGGGCGTGTTCATTTATACAAATTCCTAAAATTCCGATCCCAAATAATCCCTCCGAATACTACGGCAGTTTTAGTCACATTAATCTGGATTACGCCCTGGCTGCGTTAAGTTTAATATTGAAGCCAGTGCTGAAACGTGAGGATTTCTTGAAACACCATGAAACACCGTTCAGGAGCCTTGGTGGCGAGTCATCGTCTCATCAACAGTGGGTTGTTATCGACTCAGATGGAGAGGATGATCTTGAAGATTCCACTTTCTTTAAAGAAAGCGATTTGATTGCATTGCTTCATCAAGTATGTACTGCGCTTGATTTTTATTGTTTTCTACATGAAAACAAAATAAAGTTTGAATGTTTTAAACGAATAAAATAAATCACTTTTGTTTTTACAGATTCCTTTTGATCGAATCTTCAAGAGAGTACTTTTCGTTTGCGACAACCAAGGCGTCGACGTTTATGACATTCAGTATTTAGAGGAAGTGAACGTATTGAAGCTCATTGAATTTACAAGACAATTGGTGACTATTTTAGGACAAGGATTTACATCATATTATACTGATAGGTAGGCCAAGCTCCGTAAAATAAGATTCTACCTGATTCGTCTGTTACCAGCTCAATGTTTAAATTTTGTAGGTACCGACAACTTACCAAACTCATTGGAAGGCTGATTCTTCATGCGACGAAATATGTGACGGAACACATAGAAAACTTTATGAATCAGGGGGAACGTCAGCAGTCGGTTCTGAACAGGGAATACGACGTGTTCATGGTGAACTCGGTTTCAGTGCTGTTGAGTGGCAGAAATATTGGGACACTCCATGTTTCTTGCTGCAGTTCCTTTTCATCTTGTGAGTCCAGACATTTTGTGGGACTGCTACGCTTTAGTAACGAAATGGGCTTCTAGCGAGAGGGACGGAGCTCCAAGTGAAGACACTTCTTCGGAATTTGAAAATGATCTCGTATCAATGAACGAATCAGATGCATTCTATTTGCTTAATACTTTGTCCAATATGGCAATTGCTCGCGAAGGAAAGGAACCCGATTTTGTTCGAATTGTCACCTTTCACTTATTTCAAGTAATTGCCCAATTATCTAAAAGTCGTGTTTTACATATATTCAAGTTTTCAAACAAAATGTTCATGTTTTTTAATTCATTTGTTTTTAGATTGGATTTTTGAGTCCGGTGACTCGGGATTACATGCTCGAAACACGCTCGCGATTTGCTCGGAGCTCTGACTAAAAAGTATCCCTACCTGATTTCTGTGCTAATAGATGTGGTGAAAGCAAAGATGGATATTCTGGACAGTGTATGCTTGAATTAATATTAAATCAGCAATACGCTCAGCGCTGTAGAATTTAAATGAAATATTTAATGTTTTGAATTTTACTTTGTGCAGTTGTCTTTGTACCTAATGAAGGAATTAGCGTTTGACGTTTGGAAACCAACTTTGCTGGATTTGAAATTGTTGTCCCATTGGCTGCTGAACTATTCTGTCGGTGCTATCGAAAGTCAAACGAGCAGATTTGTGATACAGTCAATGAACTGGGGGTTTGATGAAAAAGGAGAACTCTTCTTACCGTACGAAATTCACCTAAAGGTAGCAAGCATTATCTATTATTAACAAATGAATTATGGACTCCTGTACAGTATACAGTATTAAGAATGTATGTATTTGTATGTATAATGTGTTGGCTAGATTGCATTACTCATTTTGGAAGCGTACTGCCGATGGATGAAAAATCAAACTTTGCTGTCAGAAAGTGTCAAACAAGTGACTTCTTTGGCAGGAAAAAGTCAAGATAATTATGTAGCATGGGCCTGGNCTTCTTTGGCAGGAAAAAGTCAAGATAATTATGTAGCATGGGCCTGGGATCTAGTTATGAAACTTCATTTGCACATTTTCGATCGAAGCAATAATGGAATTCGTTTGACGACGATGCTACGCGTAAGAATTAAAATCTTTAAAAATATTATACTTTCATTTAGAGAAGAAAAGTAAAAGTGAGTTTTATTTCTAAATATACATATTTTAGACAATTCCATCATTCGACAGTAATCCCGAACTTGAAAATTTAAGGACTGGAATATCAGAAAAGAATCCATTTGCAAGTTTTCTTTCTCTTCTGATTACTCCCATGGGCCACTCAATACCAGTGGTGTGTCCACATGGAATTGAGCAACTGGAAGTCATGATTCTTAATTCTAAATACGAAGCCGTCCTCCACGTACTCTTCTTTTTGACGCCTCTATTTGTCGCGTGCAGAGAAGCGCTTTATAGAAATGAAAAGTAAGTTTGGACAAAGTACAGTTTGGGGATGTTAATAATATTGCAGTTGGGATTATTTGCATTTGTTTGTAATACAGATTTCGAAGCATTTTGTTGGCTCTATTGGCAGCAGACATGACATACATGAGAATGGCCAAAAACTTAATAAAATACGATTTTCCTGGCTACTACACAAAAATGTTTGGGGATATGGTTTCAGCTCAGATCCAGCAACATCAAAGATTCCAAACCACACCCGCTCCAATTATTCGGTTCTGGATAGATTCCTATTACCAAACTGGATAATTGGAATAAAGATAGGAACGCCTTGTACGTTTTGGATGTAATCGCTAAGTACTGCTTTACAAAAGAAGAGTGGCAAAACTGTTTCATGGATCATTTCTCTTCTGTCTACAAGGTAGTCTTCCATAAATGTGCGCTGAATTAATTTTCCAATTTTATTTCAAATCTAAATCTAAAATTTCAGGAACTGTCAGCCACAACACAATCAGGAATCGCGTCCTTTTTGTTCTCTTGGTCAAGTTCTGCAAAGACTCTTCTTCCGACTCCGTTTTACCCTACTTCTCCGTATTTTACATATGGAATTTTAACTATTGAAACAAATCTGGAAAATGAAACGGGATTCTTCAACTCTGTAATGGTATCTTTAGCAAATCCAAAAACCACGGTGGATGCTGCTGTAAAAGTACGATTCTCCTAGATTTAATTTTCAGTTTAATAATTAGACTTTAATTTGTGAGATTGAAAATTCATTACATACATTTTCGAATCTCTTTAGAAGGCCTGCAACACTTCGAAGCTGACAACGTCACCTAACTTTCTAACAATTTATCGATGGGCACAGTTCGTATTAGAACTTCCAATGGACCATGAGCTGACGTTTTTAGTGTGGCAAAAGTTTTTTACTAGATATTTATTTCGACCAATTACTGGGTAAGGATTCTCACGTCAAATGTTACTGATTACTAACAATGTTTAGGAATGTACACTACAAGTATCATTTTACTTTTCAGTGACTCCAATCAAGGTGTTGGTGTGGGCGAACGATTTTTTGAAGGAATGGTGAATGCTGCATTCGCAAAGAGATTAAAATCGAGACTGTACGAAACTCTAGAGCATTACCGAAACGCTTTGAGTTCAATGGAAACTGTATCTGTTGATGAAAATCCTTCTGAAAATCCTGCCGTCTTGATTGACTATTACAAAGAATGTGTGAGGTAAAAGTTGAGCCTTTTAAACTTCTTAAAACTTTTACTGGGGGTTAGAATTAGGAGGAGGATGATAATTTATTTAAAATTCTTAGTGTTGCAACGGCGTTTTCACTTTGGATTGAAGATCCCCAAATGCACAGTGCTTCCTTATATCTTCCTGCATTGCCACCTCAATTTTTACCTTTAAGATTGTTGTCTGTGATGGAGGGATGTCAAGTAAGCAAGTGATTATTTAGTCATTGTCAGTGCTAAAGTTAATACATAAGACGAGAAAATGAACATTATTCTTTTGACAGGTGGAATGGAAAGAATTTGTTAACAATGACGAGATTGAAGCAAGTGTCAAAAGTGTAGGAGTTACCTTTGCTGCTTTGATCTTCCGTTCTGGTTGGTATGAAAGTCCAAGGCGTCGTCGGATTCAAAGTGTTAGTACATATGATGATCGGCAAGATGAAATCCTCCGACGGCTTGCCACCTACGACCAGCCGCTCGATCCCCCAGCTGCTCCAATTTTTGATAGAATCCTACCAGCTATTCCGGCAATGATGCTTCTCGAGCCGAAGTCTATGTCAAGCGGAATATCGATACACCTTAAAAGTTTAATGGACTACGCGCAGTAAGCAAAATCACAAATTAAGATTGCTTTTGTAGTTGTTTTAGTATACTACTTCTCACATTAACTTTTAATATTTGCCCCCACAGGTGTTTTTCGCTTCAAGTCTCCCAACAAACTGCCTTAGATTGTTCTTACTGTGAAAATTTGCCTGAGCTGTACAATAATTTTCCAGCAGAAGCTTTGGTTAATATTCGATGCGGGGGAACGAAAAAATGGGGAGGCTGCAGTGGTCCCGCTCACGTGTTGTTTAAGGTTTGTGGTTCGACTTTGCAGTATCATTTATTTTATGGCGACGATCGTTATTAATTATTACATCACACTAATTTTGAAAACGGTCTTGTATCGCAACGCAATAGTACACCGAGGCTCGACTGAATGAATCTATCGGACGACGGATCCATCAAAACCGTTCAGATTACGAAGGTCTTTTAAATGAGAAACTCGTGCAACCTCCACCGATGACAGTTTGTGTTGCAGCTGTTTTGTTAGAAGACTTTATCACGTAAATACGTTTCTAATTGGTTTTACATGTTAAAAACAATTACGCGTAAAACTTTTAATAATAACGCTGGACTTCGTTGGCTTTGTAGGAATCTTATAGTTAATTTTCGCAATCTTCCTGAAAACCATCCTGACCAAATTAAAACAGGAAACGTCGGTGCAGAGCTGTTTTATCACTTAGTGGATCTTATCAATGAAGAGACCAACTTTTATCCTCCAACTCGCCAACTCTTCACTTCAAATGCAGAAGTTTTGGGGAGGGAATTTATTTCCACCGACGCTAGTCAGTTCAAGAAACTTGTAATATAAGTGCATAGCCAAACCCCATTTAGTTGGAGTTCTTGCACCGAATATTGAGTAAGCAAAATCACAAATTAAAGATGGCTTTTGTACTGAAACAATTAAAACTAAGCATTTACGAGCATATACTAAGCATTTACGTTTGTATTTGACTTCGCTAGCCTGGGACTGTGTTCAACTTCCAACTTAATTGAAATATACAAGGACGTAACTAACATTCCGAAAAAGGATGCGGATCTTGCGTTTGTGATTTTGACCAAGGTACATATGTACATTTATCTTAAGGTGGCAATAATTTGGCCGACTTTTTTAACAGTTTCTAATCTTTTATCTAAAATGTTTTTTTTTAGTTTGACATCTCATCATGGTTAAGAAAAACGAAACCGAAGTTGTTCGAACGTTCTCAACTGATATCTTATATTTGGAACGCACTTACCGTCGAAGGTTTCGACCAGGATGCTTTGATGGTGTATGATGTGTTCAGAAGTCATTTCAAGGCGATGTTGCTCTACGACTTTCCCCAGCATTACGGAGAAATTCTAAACTTTCTCTTGGAGGGAAGTGAGCTCCAAAATGTTCCGCTGTTGATTTGGTTTGACTTTTTCAATTTGTTTGAGCCGAAACACGATTAGATTTAAACCAGGAATGGATTCGGCGATTAAGAGAAGAGAAATCAAGCGGTTTGCGACTGAGGCTAACATCGTTCATCATCAAGAAGTATGTTTTTCTGAATGTAACTTTTTTTATTATTTGGAAGATTTGAAGGGCATTTTATTTAACGCGATGTAACATGTAACTAAATATTGCAGCTTACTGAAACTGCGCGCCTCCTGGCTAAACACTTTACCAAGGAGCGGTTGTCTTACGGGATTTATGGACTGTATCCAAAGTACAGGAACTATATAGAAGCAATTTCCTGTTTTATGCAGCTAATATCTGTGAGCATTGTGGCGTCAACTCTCAAGAATTCGAAGGGTTCACTTTCTCAAAAAAGTATGCTTAATCAGAGTTTAGGAATTTGCTTATAATCATATTTGTTTTGCATTTTGTAAAAACACTAGTAATATTTGTAATTCCTAGTTGTGGAAAGCATCTGGCCCGTTTTGCACGATCTGTACGCTCCGTGGATCTTGCCATACAATCAGAAAACAATTCAGCAGCAGTGTGCTCAATGGATTCAGCAAATGAACTTTTGACAGTTCAAGTGTTCTTCATCCTTGGGTGCCCAATGATTCTTCGTACGCGATTATATTTATGAATGATTTTACGGACTGTTTGATGTTCCTGGTTGAGACTTTGCCCGGTTAGTAGGTTTTTCAAAGAAAAAATTTTAGAACTGAATTATGATGAACAATTATTGTATTTCAATCGTGCTTTATTATTGTTTCAGGTACTGGGTCATTGTTTTCTTGCTTATGGGGTTTCTACGTGGAAAATTATGCGAACAGTGGAGTAAAGCCACACGTGCTTGGAGTTGTGCACAATTGTTTGGTTAGTGTGCCTTGGACGATATTCTGGCCGAATTTTGCGGATGTAGAAACTATGAACAGGGTAAAAAATAATTTTCATGAATGTGAATATAAAAGTTAGGAGGATTGAAATGAGCATTCTAAACTAATTTAAATGTGCTGTCTTTCTTAAAGGTTGTTGAAAAATACCTGCCATCCTGCCACAGTTTTTTAGCTGTAATATTTGCACAAGTAAACTGGTTAGAATGGATTAAGCATTTAAACCCTTCAATGATCTCGAAAGGCTTCGGTATCTTACTTAATTTAACTGTAAGATTAGCCAATGATACAATTGCTAGGGAGGTGAGTTTGAGTTAACGTCAACACTCACTTAAAATTGCCCAAGTTTTGATACAAGTTCAGTATAAGAACCTGAACGGTTGTTTTTTTTGGCAGAGTCCGAGTTGGGTTTGTGTGATGGAGCGTGCGCTTTATCAAATGACATGGGAGAACGTCAGTCCTTCTAGTCTCGAGCCCATTCTTAACTGGTTTGTAATGAGTATTGACCCTCGCGTCGTTTTGCATTTGGAAAACGGTCATCACATGGATAAAGCTGTTTTAAAGTAACGTCACACACGGTTCTCATTATTAGCTTCATAAAATGTAATTTTGCTATCATACTGATAGAAATCTTATTTTTCTTCTAGCTTGCTGAAGTACTCCTCAGGATTTATTCTTCCGGACCTGCCACCCCCACCTGCAGTTAGTTCATCAAGTAGAGGAAGTAGAATTGATCTACCTCACAAAAGGTATTTGTTTGTTCGTTCGTACATCAGGTTACTAGTCACTGCCTCTTCCAAGTACAAACAAATGCTGGGGACTCATTCTAAAAACTTTGAGGACTCCATTACTTTGATGATGGATGACATCGTTGCGGTCATTCGGAATGAAGGTGTTTTTAATACATTAAAAAGTAGCGATTTATCATAAAGTACGGAAAATACTTACTGATTCTTCATTTAACAGGTACCCAAACGGAGGAATTTCTCCCGCAGTTGCAGGAATTGGTTTCTCTGATGAGCAATCATTATTTGGGAACCGTTGCGCGAAACGCATTAATTGAGTGGTGCAATTCGCGAAGAGATGCTCCTCTGTCGGTGCTCTATTCAATGGTGCAATTGAGTTTCTCGGCCAAAGTTCCGGCTTACGTTGTGGTGCCACTAGCTGAGACTGTGATGAACTTGTGCTTTGCTCACCCAGGTCTTAGCCATTTCTCATTTCTTTCTTTTTAACGAAACAAAATTCAATGGCAAACCCGTAAAAAGCAACTCTTAAAAAATCAAATATTTTGCTATAGGTGCTTCATGGGCAGAGTTGTGTGAGAAAGCGGCGCTTAATCCTGATGAAAGGGAAGTGGCAAGCTATTTTGAAGTGTCCTCCAAGGATGGACACTTTCTTGTGCTGTATATTTTGTTGCTGAAGCGTTATAAACTTATAAGTAATGGTGGCGTTAATTCCATTAACTTTTTGTCCGACATTTTAAAGAATTTGAAACCTCGGTAAGCCAAAAAAAATCAAACCGATTTTACAAAGTGATAAAGTTTTTGATTTAATGTACTGAACGGAAATGGTTGTTTGTTTGCTTTTAATTAATCAAGTGATACCAACGAAGAAGCAATGCCACTAATCTACACAAGTATGGTGAGATGCTCACTGAGCATTCTTAGGTCAAGTACTCAGACTGGCGAAACCGTGCCAAAGTCAGTTAAGAAGTTCCTAAGTGCAATGGCTCAGCATTTATCTCTTTATGCTGACGACAAACAGAGTTGGGGGCTTCTGGGTGCCTTAGGTTTAGGAAAAGCATCGCAGCTCACTGTTAAGTAAGTGTATTCCTGTAAATACGAGCTTGGGCAATACTATAACTCAAGAATTATAATTCTGTGTTTGATTGGAACAGAGGACGTTTATTCGCAAGATGTCTTAGTGTTTTTATACTGGCGCAGCTTCCCTCGAATGCGGAAATTAGAGTAAAAGAAGGCGTGGTAAAAGATGGCGCCGATTCACCTACCACTGACTCTGCAAGCAGGTTATTAAAGAATTTTTTCAATATCATCAAAAAAGTTTCACGGCATATCATAAAATTATTATCATATTTTTCCTTGCATTTCAGCTCATCGCATGGAAAGCCACATCCCGAATTTTCGTCTGCGATGGAAAAGTTGGCTGGGCTGAAACTGAACCGTCAATACACTTCCTTTGAAGAAACTATCGACTTTGCCATTACTTTTACGGAAAATCAGACAAATTCTTTGGAAAAACTTGATCACTACATAAAGCATCTGAATGGATTTCTCTTTACTGGAAAATATCTTTTTGAATCAGAATGACCTTTCTCATGACTAGCATGTTGATTGAAGCAGCATCGAAAATTACACGAGATACTTAACTTATTTTGTCGAAATCAATTTTGTTTTTGTTTTTTTGTTTATGAATAATTTTCTTCTGTTAGTTCACAAGTGTTGTACAACCAACAGCTTTTTATAAACTTCAGAGATTCAGAAGTTGTGATGTGATAATGTTGGGAATGAATGGTAAACTAATTAAAATACATACGTTTTTAAGGTTTCAAAATTTTATTTGGTATATTTTTCAACAATCCAACATCACAAATGTTTATATGTAATTTAATTGGGCTAGAGCTATTATTCTGACTGGAAGAAGTGATTGAAGCATAATTTCACTTCACGAGATCTAAAGAGCGAGAAATATTCTTCCATTTGTTTCAAAATGTCCACATCTAGACTACTCAAAATCACTATACTAAATTTTTAGTTTAGTATGTAAAAAGTAAGTTACATAAACTTATTAGCCCTAAAAGGAGTAACAATATTATTTTAATACTCTCGAAAAAAAAAATTATTGCGTTCTCATTTCCTGTCTCAAGCACTGCTTGAACGATTCCCATCCCTCGTTTTTGGCGTTGAGTTTGAATCCTCTGTGTAACCTGTCCTTCATTACCCCAATGAATTCACGGTGACTTAGGTGACCATCGTCGTCCTCGTCAAATATCTGGAACACAGTTTCCACCACATGGGCACTCAGATCAGTCCCGGTACAGATTCGCACTGCTCTTCGAAATTCGTCTTGAGAAATAGGTCGATCTGCCAAAGTATACATCCGCATTGCCACGTTGAAATCATCTAAATTGTTGAGGAACTGAAAAAACGCACGGAATTCCAAAAATGATATTCCTTGCTCCAGTTTTATGCGATCCACCAAACGTTCCAAGTACAGCTCGTATCTTAATTACAAACGTCAACAAGGTCAATTAATATTTAAATGTACTGTGTTTATAGTACAACCTGCGGTGGAAAAAATATTATCTGGACTTACTCCTCGTTTTGCAAGTATGTGTATCGAAGGAGGATTTTGGCAAAATCAACTTGGGAAATTGTGTCGAGTCCCTTTGAAAACTCATGAAATTCCAATTCTTGCACTTCTGTCTGCAAATCCTCCATGAATCTAGAAATTAACAATATTGTTGAAATTGACAAATCTTTTTGCAAAAAAAAAGTTTGTGAGAATAAAACTCAACGTCTGACGTACTTTCTAAAATCCTCATATCGAATCTCACGCTTTCCTTTCGGTCCGAAGAAATGGACCAGAAGCGTCGTGTCAACCAAGTGCCTCCGTTGGAGACCTCTTTCGTCATCCACAAGACTGTCGTGGAAGTCCTCTTCCTTGGACTTTTTAGGCTGGCCTTCTTGTTCATTTCCGCCTTCCTCACCTTCTTCTTCCTCCTCCGGATTTAAAAGACCTCGTTTGTCTTTCCAAGCCATGCTAAAGATTTTTTCCAACTGCACCCGCGCCAAATAAAAATCTGATTAGAATCGATTTAACCCAGATTTCCAAGTTCTACTATTCAGACATCTCACATCACATCACATATTTACATGTCACGCAAAAACAGAGCAGTTACATTTAAATACACTATAAATCCCAAGTCAGCAAAAATTCTATGCATCATTTTTCAAAAACGTTCAAAAAGCATTTTTCAAGTGATTCCATTTCCACGAAGGCTCTAGTAGACAGGAAATGATAAGCTAAATTGCATGCCATGCAAAAAATAAAGCACTACTCAAACTGAATACAAAGAAGCGGTCAACAAAACAAAAAATAGAACAGTTACCTTAAAAGCTTTGTTCTTTTACTTTTAAACTATACAATTTAATTGGAATCTGGAACATGAACGACTCCGGGAGTTAAACCAAAACCACACCGTGCTTACTTCACCCAGTTAATTTCCTCTACAGTAAATTACCATACAGCACGCAGATCAGCACATTTTTCGGACGTCACGAAAGAATATGTGTCGGAAAGTAGAGTTAACAGCACACCACAAACGCAATAACGACTTTTACGAATTCTACAAAAACCGAGAAAAACAAATAAATAGTGATAAAAAAGATAAAATCTCACACCAAAAAGGTGAGACACCAACGAACCCTTAACCGTCAACCGTCTGAATTAAAGTCTGTTGCGAATTAAATGGGCACAGACAACCACCACCGCTTATCATGACCACACATAATTTTTTTTTTAGGACAAAGTGGAACATTCATTCATTTTTTCAGGCAAAGAAAACAGGCTCATTCTCATTTCTCAAGAATCAAGAAGAACATTGATAACATCTTCAGAGAGTGAATGGTAAACGACAAATTGGCAAACTGCTGCGATTTCATTAAAAGTGCATTTCAGAAAAGAATTTTGCAGAGAAGGAGGCGAGCAATTCATTGCATTGCATTGCATTTTGCAAACATTTTCAAGAATTTTTTCTGTCTTATAGGAAAAGACAGTTTTGTGGGGCAAAAAGATTACAATTACAATAATTGTGCTTTTGCAAGACAAAATTAATTTTTATGTTGGAAATGGGATGGAACACCTTTTCAGAAGAAGACGGTAAAGTTGACTCGTCAGAGGTTAATGACTGTTCTATCAATCTAGCCAAATTACGTACATAAACTTGCATGTTTTGGATGACTGACTCTGACTTATAGGAGTGCATATCGATCAGATGCAAGAGCTAAATAAAAAAATCATAAATTAAATTATATCTTAAAGAAAATAAATTTTAAAGGTGTACCGAGACATTCAACGAAGGAGTGAATGTGTGTAAATAATAATTACCTATAAAAATATCATGCAAAATCAATTTTGTGCTCCCGTAATGTATGCTTTTAATACTTCATTAATCTTTATGTGGGGGTGGGGGTTGGAGTAGTTCAATTTTTTGGTGGGTTAATATCATATGATGCAATTTTAACTTTGACATTATAGTTAAAACTACTGATTAATCAAGTATTACCATATACGAGTTATCTTTGTGGAAGTGGTTGTGGTGATTGATTAAGATAAGTGTGGTTCATTTTGCATGTACTACTGTACATTTCTATATTATGTAATTAAATCTGGAAATAAAAATATTTACTTAGCAGACATTATTAATAGAAATGCATTTTTCTGAGAGAAACTGATTTGCATAAAAAGGAACTTACGAACAAATGGACATAAATATGCGTTGGCACAGGTAATTTAAGAATGGCCATTGTGGCCTTCCAAACGTAAGTTGCAACAAAGGAATAAATTTTAACTGAATCAAGTTCTTGAACGTCAGTAGAGAACAAAAAAGGACTATTTTGACAATCATAACTATGACGCATAAAATGGGTATAAAACTCGTCACTAGAAAGACTATGTAATTTATAATAGCTTGGCTATGGCCCTTCGTCAACAAGAAATATTTAAGAGTAGGAACACAAATTTTGACATTCTGTTTGAAACATTACTGCGGGGCTAAATAAATATATCAAATTCTGTAATAAAACTTTGACCGAATCAATTTTAAAAATACTTACAACGAGAAACTCATTTTTGTCAACTTTTCTCATTTCCATCTGTGTCGAACATGTTAAAGGCAATTCTGAAGCCAGTTTGAGGCTCTGCAATGCAATTAAAAAATCGTCTTGCATAAGAATCTTGAATGGTTAAAGACTATCTCCATTTTAATCTTGCTTACTGAACATTCTTATTACCACTTACTTGTTAAGATGGAAAGCAAAAAGAGATATTCGGTGTACGATATTATTCCTGAAATTGAACAAAAAGAAATGCTTTAGTTTTGGTGTCAATTAACAAGCGCGGAATGGAAAGGGATGAAGAAAATTGTTGTTGAGTTTTTAGGGGCCACCACACACAGAAGAGACGAACCTTTACCTTTGTCTCTTAAATTCCTCCACATTTGTGGAGATCCTTTCTGCAGCGTGGGAGTCGTGTCTTTGATCATTTGAAGGTCCGCCTTCGTTAAAGCCTTCCTCTTCAAGCGAGCTGTAGATAAGATTAAAATGTAGCATTTTTCTGACAAATACATTGAGCAAGTAAAAGTGGAAACGAGAAAACTAACGCCTGGGTTCTGCCTCTATGACTGATTCCAGGAAGTCCTGTGGCGTCATGTATAACTGTGAATCGTATTCCACTGACGCAAATCTCAAGAAGCGCCTTTCACGAGATGTCAGTTTAATGGGCTTGGGCTCGTCTTCTTTCTGTGGCAAAAGATTACGAGGAAGCGAAATTAATCTCGATTGAATGATAACAGTAACACAGTTAATGATTCTTGCTATCCTACCTTCTTCGGTTTTAATGCATGAACAGGTCCTTTATAACCCATTAGATTTGACCCGAGGTAAACTGTAGCACCTGACCCGAATGCAGCGATTAAGGCGTTTCGTATGGATGGCCAGTTCCATGTCTTTTGCGACGAATTTTGCTGCTGCTGTGAGTATTGTCGAACGAGAATTTTCTTTGGAGGTTGTGTTCGAGACAAGAGTAACCTCACGGACCTCCCTATGGACCCCATGGCAAATAGGTGACTTTTAGGTGTTAACAGAATTGTCAGCCTAATACATATAATGGGTCAGTATGAAATTACGGAAGTGACTCCATTTCCAATTATGTTTGGGTGGACATAGGACTGGAGGGTTTCCGTTTTAGCTAGTTTTATGCAACCGAACTTCATGCGGAGTGAGAAACTCCCTTCCTTAAAACATATGAGATTCACTGTGTTATATTAAGTTGTATACAAACACTTGCTCCAAATGTATACGAAATATCGATTTGTATTGCGGAAAGTTGGCCTGTCCACAGTGTGGGAGTATCATATACCAAAGTGAAGCCATATATCACGTTTCTATTCCAGGATACCATACCATATGCATGCAAAGCTTTTCATAAGCCAGTAAGCCTAGCTTAATTTAGTGATAAATTGCAAAATTGATAAATTTAAGTTTACAACCCCAACGTTTGTTAAACTGACTGGTAATTGCTTTATTGATTGAATGACTACAAACGTAACCGAAGAATTATCGATGATATAGTATTATCAGTGTATAACTAAATCAGACTGTCTGCATTGCATCGTATTATACAAATATTAAAATACAAAATCAACAAAGTGATAATGACAAGCTAACTAACAAAAATGACTAATAAAAGTTGTGATTATAATTTTGTATTATATTTGCATATCATTTATAATAATATGTAATCAGATAACGCTTAAAGTTACAGGCTTGATGGGCACGGTTTTTCTAGTCTGTTCAAGGAAGCACTTAATGAAAATCGCAAAGATTCGCGTAGAAATCTATAATTCTCCCATTTTCGGCTGAGCTGCGATGGGAGGGACAATGATCTTCGAAACAACCTCTTTCATTTCCTCGGCAGTCGATACAGTAAGTCCCAGATAAATCTGAAAAACACAAGAAACGATATATGACCATTATAAGTAACCATTTTCATTTATACAATCCTCAATGCTGTAATAAATCTGACATTAAAAAGGACTTACCGGATGAACTTGATATCCAAGAATTTCCATCTGTCGCACGTGCATTACCGCTCTCCCTAAAATTATTTTTAATAAGTATTGTTTGTAATAAATAATTTTTCATAGCTTAATTAAGCTTCGGCTCTAATGGTTTTAAAATTGAAAATAAATATTTGGAGCTTACCCACAACTTCTCCTGTGTTCAGAGTTACTTGATTATAGGGGAATAAAACAATCGCATGGTATTTTATTTTATTGTCAGTGCAAGATTCAGGAATATACTTAATATTAAAGTCATCGATGGCCACAAAATTTTCAGGAACTGGTACAGGTTGATTGGCTTCATTGACGCAGTAAACGACGCCTGTAAATATAGAATTAATTTTATTACTTGGTTAACATATCATCAATCACAAACTTAAAATCTTAATGCCAATAATCAATAATAAATTACCAATTGTCTTAAACGGTGGAACCACGTTGCAGATATGGCAGAAATCTGGACCACCCAAATCATTTATGCAGAGGTCAAGAAGGGATCGAGCAATTTTTTGATACTCTGAAGTTGTGTTCTTTTCTTCATCGTCAATCCAAAGCATATTTTTCTGTAAATGACAATGGTTATTAGCCAACGTTAAATAATAAATAATTCTAGAGTTGTAAAGTTAATTTTCCATAGTCTTCTTACCTTTGTTAAGAACCCTCTGTACTTTTCGGATAGTCGTGGCCCGTTGTAGTCCTTAGCTTCAATACCGGTCGATATGTCAATCAAAAGCACTTCTGGAGTATAGGTGTACATGGAGGATCCTAGGAAGGTTTAAATAATTGAATAATTACATACGTGGTGGTCCTTTATTTAATTGGCGTGTGAAAAATAGACCTACTTACCAAACGTGCGACCGAGAAATTCATCTGATAACGAAAACGAAATTAAATCTACAGGATAGATATTGCGTTGGTTGAGATCATGCAAAATGGTGACCAAGCTTCGCCCGTGGCTACTGCAAAAAGTGTTCAGTGGAGTATTCTTTATCCGATTTCTCAACTCTTCAATTATCTCATTGTAAAAATTGGGGCAGTCGATATTAAATGTAGTCAGTCCTTGGCAAATGTACTCCATGTCTTTACTTCGCATTGTACTAACTGTGCCTTCCAACTTTTTCACAATCTCCATCATCATTTCCGGATGGTTTACTCGGGTCTTCATGGCCAATAAAATTAATGCTGCGCAGGCGTGAACATCAAATCTATTTATTTCAGGGATGAAGGTAGTCAAAAAATTCTCGACGTCTTTCCAAACTTGTAAAAGAACGAAACCTTGGGATAAGGTGGTAGCTTTCGCTACAGCAGAAACGTTGGGCGATGGGACTTTTGTAGAGTCTTCAGCAATAACTTGGAGCATTTTTGCTAAAACCTCGTTACTCCGGACGCAGGTCTTTGTTCTAAGAAATCCTACTGACACAACGGCGATTTCTTCGGAGGTTAACTCGTCAATGAATTTAGGAAGGTTGTATTCAATGTTGTAAAGACTCAACGAATCAGGAAGAGATTTGACTCCACCGAAGCAAAACATCATTCGGATAAACTCTTCCTTCGATAAGTGATCCACGCGACGGTATAACCGTTTTACCAATTCCCAGTGAAATTTCGATTCCCTCGATAAATCAGCAGAGTAGATGAGATCCGCCAAGTTGAACATGTACTCAAGCTTCCAGGACCGTTGTGAAACTCGTGCAAAACAGATTTCGTCAAAGGGTTGCCAAATTTTCTTGTATTCGGTATCCTTTGCTCTAGGGCGCTTCGGAAATTTGCGAATGTTGTAGAAGAAAAGGAGCAATTCTACATCAGTGAGAGTTGAGCTTTGGCTGGTTAAATCAGTAAACAGTTTCTCATACTCAGGGTCGGTGATGATTTTCTCCGGGCTACTGTTGCAGAGATCGATAAAGGCTTTGAGGGCCGGGTTTACGGTGGACTCGCCTTCCGGTGTCAGTTTACCGTCTTCAGTCATAAGCCGAGAACACACCTCATGTTGAAAGAACATTGTCTCGTATTCTGGATGATCTTTCAGGTACTTGTACGCAGGATTTTCCAAATTTTCTGTTGGGGAACGGTGATACCATCTTGGCTCCTCTTCGCCAGACTTCTTTGGTTTACTTAATATGGCGTCAACAGGGGCTTCAATGACTTTCCTCTTTTTCACGTCGTCAGACAATTGTCGAATGTTTACGGAGGCGAGTGCATTTGACCACATTGGATTTCGTCCAGGTCCTCCTGCTCCTCCGTCAAGTCCGTCAATTCCTGTCGCAACATCCTGTCCTCCTTGTAAGGTACTTAAAAGTGCGAGGTTCGACTGTGCAGCTTTTATATTCCTGTTGCTTCCCAGTTTTGTCGCTGCTAAAGGAAGACATGACATGACATGACATGAGTGATCATTCATTTCCACTTAATTTATTTATAGTTAGTAGTTAATTATTAATTCTTACCAGAACCTCTGCTAACAATTCCGGGAATGCTGCTTTGACCGAACCGACTAAAAAGGCAAAACATTGCGTAATTTGACGCTGACGTTAATCTCTGAATAAACTGAATTTCTGGAACTATGTCACTGAGATATTCCTTTAATTTCAAGATAGACTGAATGACTGATTGCTAAATATTAAATATTTAAAGTGAGATCACGAAGAATTTGTTTTTGCTTCTTCTGTTATTAGTTTAACTGGCACGACTTGAAAGTAACGTGCAAAAGATCACCGGGGCCTTGAAGGCCCATGCAGTCGGTAAGGGTGTCGTCCTCTCCAAGAAAATTTAATGGAATAACGGCAACGGAGAAGAAAAACGCAGTTTCTTCCACCAACGATGACGAAGCAGGAAGCAGTGAAAACTGGAGAAAGCGGATTTATTTATTTATTATAAACATGCAGAAAATCGTTCACTCTTGTGAACACACAACAACAGGTACACTGTGACTGTGCTTTTACTCGTCGCCTTTTTCAATGTTAGATTTCCTTCCAGCAAGGTCAAGCCTTGTCCTTGCTGCAACTC
>VYYJ01002329.1:0-22394 GCA_021029165.1 Cyphoderus albinus | reverse complement strand
GACACATACAAAACACAATTCTACGCACAGATCTTCATACCCAGAAGAAACTGTATCTCATCGAAAGACTACCCGTATCTAATCTGTTTACGCACGTAAACGTTTTCTTTCCGAATCTTAGCTTTGCCTTTAATTGGAATTTAAGTTTAGAAAAATTCAGCATTTTTTCATTTGTTTCAACCGGAACCATTAACAATCTCCAACGAGTCTAAAACGGTTATCTAGATAAAATACGGAAATAACAGTTAAAAATCTACTTGTGTTGTTGCATGGTTAACAAAAAAAGGGATAAATTAAAATGAAATTAAACTTTGGTGTTTTACAAATTTTCTTTTACAATTAGCCAAAGCATAATCTCAAATCTCAAAAAGGTCTCCACTAATTTCAAGCTTTCTTGCTGATGGTATTTTCTTCTTGATACTAATTAATACTCTTTCTTCGTCCACAAAATTTCCTCCGGTTGTGTTGTGTAGCCACTACTGCGCTACTAATTTCGTTGTAATTGCATTACCACAGAGCCACGGCACTGTTTGCCTGGCTTCACGTTTTCCCCCCCCAAAAAAACTCCAGACTGAACCGTTTCGTCTTGTAGTAAGGGTTCTAGTAAGAAGTGTGAAAAACTTCCTTCTAAAGTGAAGATTTTTTCGTGTTCAGGGATAGATTTTTGTTTTTGTGCGTGTCGACATAACCTTAGCTTACATTACCTTACGTAATATGGTAGCGTGATAAAACGAGACAAGACAAGTGTTATTATTATGATTATGTGTTGGTTGTGGGTTACTCATTAAAAACTTTTGTATTCGTCTGGTGGGTACATACAGATTGTTCTTAAGTATTTGAGCCGAAATAGTGTCCGTGAATTCTCAAACTCAAACTCGCCTTGTCTAGTTGTTTTAATTGTCGAGGTTGCGCGACATTTAAAATATTATTTGAAAATAAAACGGAAATAAAATATTGAAGATGGACACTTGACTTCAATTACTGTGTTGTATTTTATTGTACAAATTAAAACCAGATATAAATCAATCAAGTAAGATGCAACTTCATGAAGGGCTCATCTCAACACTATCAGAAGCCAATTTAATACCAAACCCGTTGGGAACTATTTACGCATGATTACAAGAACAAGCAAGTTCTGACTACTGACAGGAGAAAATCTTAGGATAATCAACCAACCAGCCGAAATTACAACAACGTCAAGAAAAAAGCTTCAATTTGGTGTGGTAATGTGCTCAGGAAAAGAAACAATGAAAAGCAATACTTGAGCGAGAAAAGCATCTGCTTGCCACTTCTTCAGCTTCTTGTGGATACATGTAAGACAGATGTCTTACATATTATGTAAGACCATCGCTTCCCAATAATCCTCATTACCTATCAGCATCATCGTCCAGTCTCGAGATCGACTCTTTAGACTGGCTACTTCAGCTTCACGTAACTAAAACTAAAGCAGTTTCTAGTTCAGTCAATTTCAACAAAACACGCAAAGGCTCACTCTGCCCGTAGCCAAAGCCAATTTTCCACCTCTTGAGTGAAAAGAAAAGAAAGTGAGAAGTGAAAGGAAAAGCGGAAATTGTGGACACAGCTCGCTTCGTGTAGACTAGAAGGACTCTTGAGAGAAGTCGAAATCAAAAAGAGAGTAAATAAAATAAAATAAAATAAAATCAAGTAAAATAAAAGGAACAAGGAGAAAAGTATCACACTTCAATTCCCTGTCATCTTATATGTGTCACTCAGCTCTTGTGTCGCGTCAGAGTTTTTCTGCTCCTTCTTTTTTAAAGAGAGCCCGTGGATAGTGTGGACAACAACAAAACGTGTTGTGTACCGTAAGCAAGTGTCGTGTGGACAGAAAGATGTGCAGACACATACAATAAGGAACAGATAAGACTTTGTTTGCTACAGAAATCCAGAAATAGCAGGGAGAGAGATAAGTAGGAAGGAAATGGACAGTAATACACTTCTTTCCACTTTCCCACGGAGAACACTGAAATAGGACAATCTAACTAATACAACACAAGGACGGAAGACGACACAAGTCTTTCTCCGAGTTTAAGTTCAGTTCCAACATCCCACAACAAGTTTCATCTGGTTCCGTCTTCTTAAGCGAGTTACTCAACTTTCCTATGTTATAATAAACTCAACAAACTATAATGTTATGTATGTAACAAAGCCTGATGCACACACTCACATCACATCAGTAGAAAATTATTGCTTTAGAGAAAAGGAGATTTCTGTGTTTACCCCTAGTCCAACTCCAGCTCAGGTCCTTCTTATATCTGGTAAACGGAGAACAATTTTCTTATTTATTTTACTAAATGCTCACTAAAGTAAGATGAGATGGTTATATGATGGGAATTATATCATATAATAATGAGCTTTCTTGAATTAGTACTGAATCTGTTGAAATGTGTGAATAAACGAGGAGATTTGCTTTCTCTTGCGGAAGCCACGAAACATCAAGAACGAATTTATATAACAATTAGAATTAGAAATTAGATAGCTACTTTAACTTTCTAAAGTTTCATCATATTTAACAAATGCATTTGAAACAATTTCGCATTTACTTTAAACAACCCCAAAACCCAGTATGCATAATGAACCTGCATTATATAAATAACGCCATTTGACTAAAGAAAATAGTTTACAGCGTTTTAAACAATCAAAAAATAAACTTGTAAATAACCAATAACTCAACAAATATGGCGACTAATTTTTATTTATTCCATTTTGTGATTGGAACTAAATAAAAAATGTCATTTTATAGCCACAATTTTGTACTTGCATTTAGAGGAATGAACTGAGACGACAACATCAAATCACAGAGGAGTATTTTTAAGTGACGTAAAACGCTTCACTGGAATTTTTGAAATTATTTTTTACAAAATTAATTGGAAAGTAGACTGGGAATATGTAAAAGTTGCGAAATTTTGAAATTCATGATCATGATGATGATCACTGGCGCGACACGACAAAAAGTTTTCCCCTAAAATATGCCATTTCCAATGAAAACTAAACTAACAAGAAAATGAAAAATAATAAAACATTTGAATTTTTGCACTCTTTTTCCATTCTCCATTTCATTTCCATTTCATTTTCTATTTTTAGCATGTATAGGAACCTACATTTGATTTTTCAAGTGAACGCAAAATATTCTCATAGTTTTAGTTAGATAAGGCTACGTAACGTACGACACTGCCAACTTTCTTTTTCCAGATAGTGCTCGTTCGTTGACAAGTTTATTTGGTCTGGAGCTCTTTACTTTTGTACTTATTTCTTGATAAGTAGAAAGAAATAATGCTAAATCAACTTAAGGCCAGGCGACCAAAGGCAAGCAAAGAAAATGCGAATACTTATTGGCTCTTAGTTCTAACTTGCCGGTTTTCTTCAGAGCGTTGTTGCAATTGGGACATTTCATTTTCACTTTCGTTTCATACCCAGTCGAGCCTCAGTTGTTACTTTGACTCAATTTACTTCTTCACAAAAAATATTATTTCTTGTCTGTCTCCCTTAGTTAGTTTTGTTGAGTTTACTTTCCAGAAAAATGCGTGTTCCACTTTCAGTCACTCACTTCACTTACTTTCATTTCAAATCCCTGGCGAATTCAAATGATATGATTTTGTAAAAGTTGAAAATCCATATCAAATATCTAAACTAGGATTATAATATTTCTTATATTTATATTCATAAATAAATACAAATATAAAAATTCTGCACACAGCTTACTCAAATTAATCATAGCATAACTGGGTGCCATCTATGTACGTAGAGACATACATCATATTAAGCTCTGTCATCCTATTTCGTAAGAAAGGGCAAGTGTTGCTTTGACCATGGTATGGATCAGTTCGGTGTATTTTTCAGCTTTATTTTTTACTTTTACTTTCACCCAAAACGAGATATTTTTTCTTCTGCTCTGTTCAGTTCACTTAACTTTGGGAGAAGAAAAAACAAGAACAGAATTTCTTTCTTGTCTCCCCTTCTTTTTCCTGGTAAAGATAATATTTCCCACAGGAGAGACTTCTCCAGAATTTCTGTTGCCCAATTGCTACGCCGTTACTGTACAAGAACTTTCGGTTTCTTATAAAAAAAATCCAACGCGAGTAAAAAGTCCCCGGTCAATGCAACATAATAGAAAAGGATCAATTCTTTACTTTGCTACAAATGTATGTTTTCTTGCAGCGGTTTTTTTTTATCTTAACTGTTGCGTTCGGCTCATCCTTGAGCCTTCAGTAGTGAAAACTTTTATTCTTTCGCAAGCGAATGGAACACACTTACTACATATCTGGAAGTAAAAATGTCTGCACATTAGGTGATTATTGCAGTGAGTGAGTGGAGAAACCTGCAAACTTTTTCATTTCTTTTTATTATTCTGACTTCATCGTTTTTTTCTTTCAAAACCGAAAGGCAAAGATGAAAACTGTTTCATTTCATATTATCCATAAGCATATCATATCATATTGATAACTTTATCTTATCTAAGCTCCAGTGATGGGTTAACTTGACTTATCCTTCTTGGGTTCATTCCACACTCATTTCATTCTATACTTACATAAGGTTACGGAGAAGAAAGTGAGACAAAACTCACAATCAACAAGGTTCGTTTTCTCTTATTTTTTTCAGGTTCACCTCCCTCATCAAGATTCTCTGCGTGTTCGAAATAACGCTGGTAATCTTTCCTTCTTAACCGCACTGGCGCTTTGTGGCAGAAAGAAAAACCAGAGAAGAGAAAAAGGATTTCTGGATTTTTTCCAAGGAAGGAATGACAACATTCATTACATACCGAAATACCAAAAACCACAAGGATTAATAAACATTGATCTCACAAAGTGTCACAAAGATCTTATGAAAACTTTATCTGTGTCACGTGTCCATATCCCATATTGTTATATATTGACGTCAATTATTTAATTAATGATTAAGGTCATGTACATAATTCCACACAGATTATTTGTTTTCGCAAGATGAGTCAGTAACAACGACAAATAACTACAATGAGAAAAAATGCGATTCCTTAACTAAAACAAAACGATTTGAAGTGGAAACAGTGAAAAGTGTTTTTAACAATCTAACTACAAGCAACAATTTTTCTTCGGCTCCAGTGAATAAACTCAAATGAACTTCACTTAAGCTGTCGCATCCTTCTTTCCAAATGGGACGAACTTGGACACAACTCAGACGAAGATAAAGGAGCAACATAAAAAATCTTGTGTGTGTACGTCTGTGAAAGAAAAGGGAAAGTGAGGAAACTAAAATAGAATCTGCTGACGTACGTATCTAAAGAGGCAACGACCCAAATATCTAAACTAAACCGAGGCAGATGTACAGCCTCATTATATTTATTACATAAGTTGTAAATACGCACATTGTTGAATTTAGAGCTTTTATATACCTAACAGAGAAAAATTCAGTTACGTACTCCACCAAGTTCAAGTGTGTGGCAATTTTGATGGAAACTGAGCCAACTTTTACCATTTTCACTGAGCGTACTATAACAGTGTACCTCAACGTTGGCCAAATTTCTGTTGCCACTTTTTCAGACGTCGCTTTTGTTTTCATCTAAGGTTATACTTTTGCACAGGGTTCGTTCAACGTTTTCCAAATTTCCAATAACATTGTCTAACAAAGTTCATACCTTATACCATACGTAGTTCCATCATTCTAAATTCAACATTTTCTCTACTCCGTTTTACCACAACCCACCACCGCAAAATCACCGAGGCCGTTTAATACATCGGTCGTGTGAGAGACGAGTTTCACCTTCCACTTTCTCTCCTGAAAAAAATAAACCTCTTCAATCTGCTTATCTCCCGCTCCGTGTTGACTGCTTCGTACACACATCACTCGGCTCCACGTATCACGTCAACTTACGCATAATAATAATAATCATAATAAATACAATATAATAAATATTGTAAACTCTATCTCTACACAAATATATAAACTAGCTGTAAGCCCCCATCATTTATTCTTCTTAACTTACTATTATTTGTGGACTTATTTTTATCAATATACGGAGAAAAACTTCAAAGCAAGTGTGAGATCAACAGCTGCATGCAGCTAGGTGTGCGTCACAGTTATTTATTATAGATAGTCCTATATAAAAAACTTCGCCAGCAACTTTCTCGGAGATTCAGTTCCAAATCGTGCGTACTTTTATCAAATTATGCATGAATAAAAGGATTCACATGCATTTTTAGTGGAAGCGTGGAAGAACGTAAAAATAGACTGCCTCTGCTCGCTGACGGAGATGCTGATATTGTGAAGTGGGTGAAAATTATGGCCACACGGTGACAACTCCACATTTATTGAGAAAGCAACAGAGTTCTATCTATAAAAGATTTTTCATGAAACATCCAACTCCAACAAAGTAAATTTCATCTCGAAGGAAAATACAATTTTTATTTCCCTGCGAAACCCTCAAGATTTATTGATCAATAAAAAGGAAAGCAGGGAATAAGAAAAGTAAACTTCCTCAAAAAATAACGTACAGGTTGCAAAACTTAAAAAATTCTGCCTATCGACGCACAATTTTTGGTGGACTGAAGAAGAAAACGAAACTTGATATACTGCCAAAAAATTTACCTAGCCTGGGATTCGTGTGACTCGGGGTTCCAGTTCAACTTTCCAACCTCCGCTCTTCTCTAGTGACACTTTCTCTTTAAAAAAAGTAATATTGCAACATAGTGGAAAAAGAAAACGTTTTGGTTTCAAGCTATCAAATTTTTCCCACTGCCACCTCAGTGCGGTGAAAGTGAATTGCATGCGTATGTCAATAATAAATAAAAGTGTGTAATATTAAACTAAAATAGAAATAAAAAATCAAATAAACTAAATAAGTCTTCATAAACGACACAAGCTTCATATTCAGAAAATATGGCGTCACTACTAAGAGATATGCACCTCAGCCGACTTCATCGTGTAACACTGTCACCCTGTACTTTGTCCTCTTGGCTTTGTCTTCAGCTGCTTTTACACCTGGTTCTGATTCAATCAGGTACGTCACCCAAGTTTTAAGGTTATTATTTTAGATAACACTAAATTATCTATATGCTCAATGTAAAAAGGTTTATAAGCATGATGTATTTCAGCGCTATTTTATTTATTTCAGTGAACAATTCGGTTTATTTTCAAGACAGATAGAAAAGTTTTCCATCCTAAATCTTGGTTTGTCTTGGTACTTAACGTGAAAATTTTCGACGTATTTACAACAATTGCACTAACAATTGATAATTTCGTCTCCCCGCCGTCCTTCGAAGCACCCGTTTAAAACCAAATTGAATTTTTATGCAGAAAGTAAAACAAGAAAGCTTCTAGTATTATTAATTTGAACTGTTATTTTTTATTTATTAATCATTGTCGCACGATTTATAATTCTCTTTTATTTTCTCAAGCTCGAGATTTTCTCACAAAATCTACACAAGAGGAAACGGCATGATTCATTTCTAAATTTTACATATTATTATACTCTGTTTTTGCTTCTCAATTACCTCCAAACGATGACGATGATGCTAGTGATGATGATAATAATGCTAACATAACAATAACAAGATGAAAAATAAAGGAATGGCACATCGAGAGAAACGTACTTCCATTTCTTCTAACTCACTCCACACTCGAAATCTTAGCTCTCTCAGACTCTCTGGTTCGTTCACTATTCAAGATTCCATTCCTTAAATAATTTGTAGCTCGCCTGTCTTGCTTACTTAGATAAGATAATCGCATCGCATCTTAACTTTTACTTCCAAAGTGTCGTTCAAGTGTTATTGAAGCCACCTCCAGGAAAATAAAATAAAATAAAGTGAATATTATAGAAGCAAGGCCGGGCAGCAGGCAGATGAGCTAAGCCACTCGAATTTTGGTGAGAAAGGATACAAACAAGAGAGGAAAGTTATCAACTTGTATAAACTTCTAATGGGGAAATTGAAACTTTAGGAATATTTAGCGTGTGCGTGTAGACTTAGGATATGGTGGAAAACGAAAAACTCTCTTTTAAGCCCTTTTCTTGCCAAGGAGTTCCAACGAGTGTAATAATGAGAACAATAATAAACATTCCGAATTTTCACGGGTTTTCTCTCCGTCACTTTCCCAAAAAAAGAAGTCACATTCCACATCTCACATTCTATTCCATTTCCAGAAACACTCACTTTCTCTTGCACCACCGCTTTAATTATCCTCTCAAAAGAAAATATTAGGCATTCTCAAGAATGTAAAATGTTTAATGCAAACATCCAGCAGCAGCAGTGGCAATAGCAGTGTTCACTCAGTTAGTTGGTTGCTACTTTTCCCTTAATTTACATGAATGCATTCCCCTCACTCACATGCATAACTCATTTACATCGCTACAGATGTAGATATGTTACATAGTATGAGTGCTGCGTTCCTTCGTTCTTTTCGTTTTAGGATGGGATACTCAAAGTGAGAGTGAGAGTCTCAGTCAGAAATGTTGAGTTAATGTAAGAAAGATTCCAGCAGAAGAGAAAATATTTAAAGAGACCGCAGGCAACTCAAAAAGTAAGTAAGTAGGCATCGAGTCATAAGGCTGGAAATGGAAACGATGACTAGTTCAGTTTTTAGCTATGTGTATGTAAAGCAAAAGCAACAAAAATTATTATATTATATTATAATGTTAATGTGCAAAATGTGACTTTCCTTTGACTCCGTTACGCTCTCCTCTTATGTGCACGTATGCACACTTTTACTTTAGGAACCTACATTACATTATATTACACAGACGCACCAACCACTATAATTGGACACACATTGCTTTCTCTCGATTCTGCAACTCCTCATGTTTTCCTTCTCTCTCCTTCCTCTCTTCTTCAAATTTACAAGCAATTCCCTGAAGAATTGAATGAGTCCATGAATTGCTCATTTCTTTCCTTCTTCGCTTTTCTCTTCCCATTTCAATTCATTTGAATGAGTGAGTGAAAGAGTGGCTCACTCTCTGTTAACTCTTCACTCTCACTCTTCCTCAGTATGTATGTATTTAATATGAGTGAGTGCCTCAGCAACTAAAGAATATCCTAGGCTAAACTAAACTAAAATAAACCACTTTCCCAGAAATGAAAATGAAGTGACGTTACATGATAGTTTCTTATGTTTTTCCTATTCTCCAACGTCTTTGCACTTTTTCAACAAAAGAAACAGGAGTACAAAGTAAAAATGAAGGATAAAAGTTGCATCGCTGTTGCAAGTAAAGACAAGATTAGAGAAGTTTTTGTGAAGGGTAAAGTTGTTGTTCCCGCTACTAAATAATACGTTGCATTATCATCAGCAACATCATTATTAGTCTATCTATAACGGTTCATTCTCCCATCACATTAGTTCACTGTACTGCCCACTCGTTCCACTGTTCTGCACTAGTAACACTTTTTCCGAGAAATTTCTCAGTTCCCGGTGTACAAACTCAAATAAACTATTTTCATTCACTTTTCATTCCCTTATTTTTCCATGCATATTTTTTAGACAGGTGTGTCTTCCTTTTGTAAACTGAAAACTTCTCCGTAGTACAAAAAAAGTTTTGTCTCTTGCTCCTGGAGTCTGAACCAGAGAGAATTTAAATCTCCAAAAGCAGAGTCACATGACAAATACAGCAGCGTGCAGCTCTTGTATTTTTCTCACCTAAAAATATTCTGTTCCACTCGCTCCTAAGAAGCATCCTACAATATCTTCGTCAACTGAAAACCAAACTAAGTGAAAATTTCATTACGGTTATCAACAGCAACATTTCTTCAACTTTCTCGTTTTTCACCAACCAGCAGAAGAAACTTTTTTCCAGCTTGTTTGCTGCCGTCTAGTCTTCGCTTTGTATCAGCACGTATTTTCTTGGAGGAAGCGAAACACTTCCGGTTGAAGGAAAGAATGTATAAGCAAAGCTATAAGCTATAAGTAGTAGGTAGAGAAACGTGCGAACAAACAGAATCTTTATTTCTTTCACCTACGTTTCATTTTGCCCGCGTTATTTGCAGAACCTGGCAATGTGGCAATACAAATAATGTATAGAGTTTAATATAAAAGACATTGGTATTGTTTGTAAAACAAAAAACAAGAATTCAATATATAGGATAATTATATTTGTAAATTATTAAATTATTAATTTATAATTACTGATTTTCATGCTTGAATTGTCGGTCTAAATTTTTGAGTAAAAAACCAACCAAAATGAAGTTGGTCTAATGTTTGAGGTATGTTGTATTTAGAGAAATAAGTTCAAACTTTTTCATAATTATTTTTGCATTTCATCCGGACATTAGTGCAGTGCAGTGGAAGATAGCGATAGGTCTATACCAATTATAATTTTTTCAATAAAATAATTAAGGTCCACAACTCATTGAAGATCTGAGTTGAATAAATTATTCGACTAAACCTTTTGGAATTTGGAATTGGCGTTCATTTTTATCATTATTTGACTAGCATTATTTCATTGAGTAAATTGTTTCCAAGACTGGCAATGCAATACAGTAAAATTAAAACTTACTAACACGCATTCCAGGTAATCATTCCAATCATACATTTTGTCGACGGTGGAGTCATTTCATCTCGTTGTACTTTCAAATTGGCTATAGCAAGAAGAAGAATCTAAAAGGAAATAGTAGAGACACAAAATATTCCTGGAAAAAATGATCAAAGTAACACGAGGAGAAGATGAAAGAACCAATATAAATTCCAATCCAAGTAATACAAGCTTCCTCATTTTTTTTGTTCCTTTTGTTTTTACTTCTAGGTGCATTTGTTGTACGTAAACTTGAGTATTCTTACTTTCTACAGCTCAAATGGGATCGGATCGATCATAGACATAAACACTTTTAAACACAAACCAATACTACACTTACACTAGATATTACGTGCTTTAAATTTTTTCCGTGTGTCTTTCAAGTTTCTTACCAAATGGGGTCATTTGAGATCTACAGTATTGGAAAAAATACTGAATATTCTCTACCTCCTCAAACGCCCACGGTTTTGTTTTGTTAAAAAATAATGACCCACCCCCGCTACCGAATTTTCAATAGTATACTGAATATCACGTCCTGTTGTCTCCGGAGATGTCTAATAACATCAAAAAGAAATACTAAGAGCAGGGAAACGAAACAAATATGTTTTCCCCACCACCCACCATTTTGTCATCAGATCACACAACCGAGACTTGACAGTCAGTTATTGTAGGTCTGTCAGGATCGTGATCATATCAGAATGCTCATGTGCTTCGTCTTACTTAATTCCTCTCACACAAGATCACGCCTAAATAAACTAGATCGAATTGCAACACGAAAAAGCGACAAAAATTTGGAAAGGGCAAAGACTGCTTTTTGTCATTTTGTACGTGTTAAATAACAGAATACAATAAGTGAATGATCTGAATCGGATTACAAAAAAACGTCTGTCTTTTCCAACGGGTAATACGATACTATGTCTTGTCTTTGATATTTACGCCGTTTTAAAAGAAACTAACTGGGTAAATTGTAAACTACTTAGGAGAATAAATAGAAAAAAGTTGTTTTGTTAAAACTACATTCTTAAACCATTTTTGTCCAAACTCCTAAAAATTCCTTCAGCAGAACATTTTCGGTGATCGCATTGTTCCCCAATCCATTATGGTCCATTTCATATAATTCGTGTGTGGTGTCACGAACATACGAGGCCGTACATCATCAAACTCGCGAAAGAGTTAGATGAAAGTGGAAAACATTTTGTTTGTTTTCGCTATTTACTCTTTCCATCACTCCGTTTTATTTTTTCCTTTCAGTTCCTGTTTTTTTGTTATCGGTGTTGTTGGGCTCGCTTAAATATCTAATGCAATAAATATGGTAATACCTCCGTTTATCTAGCAGGAAAC
Organism: Cyphoderus albinus; assembly: GCA_021029165.1. NCBI lineage: Eukaryota > Metazoa > Arthropoda > Collembola > Entomobryomorpha > Paronellidae > Cyphoderus > Cyphoderus albinus. The sequence goes on along the minus strand of VYYJ01002329.1, from coordinate 10,564 downwards.
TTGTTTGTTCCGACTACCACATATACGTATAGGAATTTGATCAGTGTTTGTGTGAAAGCAAGAACCAAACCTTTGATCAAACCATGGATTTACACTGACCAACCGTCTCACTTTCACTTACTAAATAGTGTCATAGTGTCATGTCAGTGCATGCAGAGAAATGTTGTTTAAACACTGTGGTTTACCCTTACTCAGTTTTGTTTTCTTTCTTCCTCCCTTTGATTTCAGTGTTTAGACTATAAATTTATTTATTTATGTATTTAGTTTTTTCTCTGGTTTGGGAAGCCTTTTGTTCTCTGCTTTCTTCTTCGTGATATTTTTAGCGTTGTACTCCCATCTTATGTTTGTGTTTATCTTATCTTAGGAAAATTCCCGGAATAAAAGCGCCGATGTACCCAGAGTGGGATAGAAATGATTTGATCTTTTTGTTTACGACTTTTTTGGAATGTGTGCATAATGCTTGGAACGTGAGTAAAAATTTGATGGAGCATTAAAAGGATTAGGAAAAGTGTGGCCTGCTCTTAAGATAGGGCATAGTAACAAATTGAAATGATGGTGAAAACAAACTAGTTTCGGAGTAGAGTACTGTGAATCTCTGTGTACATAGCTGGGACGAGATAAGATCGGAAATGTCTCCATTTCATTAATTGATACTAGGAAGCCCATTTGATTATAAAACTAGGGAAAGAAAGATTCACTTGGTTTCACAATTGTAAATTACCCGTTTCCTGTGGGTAATTGAGCTTTTGTAAAATTTTGGAGTTTTTGTGTTCGACAAATAAGATGGTGCAGAAAATAATATTTAATATTTGACCGATGGATATGCTTGAGTTGAAGTTGACGAGGCAGGTAAAACCTTTTGCTTTATGTACAGTTCGATCGTCATCCGTTTAAAAGTTGAGGTAATTCGACGTTTCACTTCATATTTAACAGCAATTTACCATACATACAGATACACAGGTCTGGAGCATCAAAAGAAGGAGCTCAATTTAGAAAAAGTAAAGTAGAAAATACCAACGAAAATAAAAGTCGCTTCAACCAGACTATGAAAAGAATTTCGGTGATCACCAATGCCAAACATTTTCGGGCTTGTGTACGTCTCCATAATTTTTGTTTTTGTACACACAATTTTTGATAAAACTACAAAATTGCATAATTTTGAGCGCAAACATATTGAAGTGGGAGTAAAAAAAGCTTTGCTTTAGTTTGGGTATCATGTTGCTGTTAGTCGGTGTGATTATGATGTGAAAATATTGACGTTCTGTGTTGAGTAGTCGATTCATGAAATGAAAGAGTGAGTGAAAAGGAATCGGGGTATGAAAGGAGCCTGAAGATTCTTTCGTTATTTTTACTCCTTTTTTATTATAGATTTTGTTTCTTCACGTCTCTCTTCTCTTTGTATCCTAGTGAATCACTCCCCTGTCACGTTTCCAATTTATTCCGCTCTCACTCATCCGCTTCCCACAAAACTCTCAAGTGAAAAAAGTGAAAGACATGAGTAAAGAAAAGAAAAGTAAAGTAAAGACTCTGTTTCAGAATTGTGCCTGTCTCCTCTACTCTGTGAAAATGAGAAAGAAACACAGAAAAATCAACGATGAAACTAGTTTGATGCTTTGCTAGCGGGAATTAGGAGTCATACATACATGAAACTTGGAACATACTCAAGCACCGCACAGCCGGCCGTGTGTTCGGAGCAAAAGTGAAAAATTTTCTCTTGCTTTTCTTTTTTCTTTTCTTTACTCTGGGAATTTTTTACACTTGGCTCGACTCCACCGTGAAAGCTGGAGTTTGATAGAGAAATAATTGTTTGACTTTGATGAAATGAAATTCATGATTTGTTTGAAGAATGAGCCGCCATGGGCTATGAGCCATGATCAAGTTGCCACTGTTCTGTGTCTGTGTCTTTGTGTATACATCGTATTATGCAGCCTTTGCACACGAAAATTGACAGATTATTATTACATGTTACAAACACAAAGTTTCCCTTTTCTCACAAACTAAAATCGAGCCACACAATTTTACAAAGAAAGGCAAAATAAATTTTTATACACTAGACATGAACTACAGGCACAAATTAAATTTCTTAAGTTTTTGACTAAGAGTTGGTGAGACTAAAATTAGGCAAGATTTGACCTTTTATATTTGGAATGTGATATTATGTAAAAGGCCCCAAATTTGTGTTTTGACAACTGGGCATGTGAACTTTAATTTTGGTACGTTGTTACTCTCTAATTTGATGTTTCGCTGAAAGTTTTATGTAAAATTGTGTCATTTATTGAACGAAAAAATTACTTTTCAAATTAACTGTTTCGAGAACTACGAAGTTGATTTTGATTTGTTAGTTTGGTTCATAATGTCCATTCTATTTGATTTTGTAATTTCAGGTATGCTGTTGGCAGTGATGGGATTTCGCCTGGAAAGTATCTCCGTTCCCCCATCAGGAATTAGAGGCGGCTCCGTCATGCTCGGCTGTGAATTTCGAATTGACAATGAAAATGATAAACTGTATTCTCTAAAGTGGTTTAAAGACGAAAACGAGTTTTTCCGATATACTCCAAGGGGTCCTACTCCCATCACGATTTTCAAATTACCTGGTGTCCACGTTGATGTATGTTCTTTAAATGAGTTAACTTTAAATTAAACATTAAATTCTATTGTACCATTTATATCGGCACTAATTAACAGGTTTTATCCATTTCTATTTGTGGTTAGAGTGCTAATTATCGACCTTTAAATGCTAATCGGATTCTGTTCCAATTGAAGAATTTAAGGTTGAGCAGCGGTGGCGTGTATAAATGCGAAATCTCCGCTGATGCACCAACCTTCAAAACTTTATCGAAAGAGAGTAATTTTTCAGTGATCGGTAATAATTTTTTGTACTTTATCAGAATTTCTCTCGAACTCTGAATCAATACGTTCTTACTTTTAAATCTTTTTTTTGTGTCCAGTTCTACCCGATATTCCGAAACCCCGTTTGAAGTTCCCTCAGTATGGACAACTTGGAGACAGGATCAGAGGGAACTGCAGTTTTGCCAGGAGCTACCCACCAGCAAAACTGACGTTTTATGTGAATGGAGTCAAGGTAATTATAATTAATCATAGAATTTTCCAAGCGTTTTGTTTTCAATTGGTTAAATACTATTAATAAAGCCATCGTTTTCACTGGTCCTTTTACTCCAGAGTTAAGTGAAAGTTGTAGATTAATATATAAAGTATTTTATATGAGAGGATACGTAGAAGTTGTACCAGTGTACAGCTCAATCGTTTTGAATGGAGCAAAACTGCGTCTTAAGCCATTCTGAAGTGACTTACTCCATTAAATGTATTAATTTGTGGGAAAGAATGGGCCAGGCGAAGCATCACAGCGTTGGGCTCAGGACTGTCAAACAATTTGATATAGTGCGAATACGTGACTTTCACCGTCTTTTTCCATCATGCAGTTTCGATTTCAATGGTACAAAATGAAATAGAGCTTAGATCTGATCTATTTTTCACTCCACTCAAAGAGATGTGAAAAAAACTTTAATAGGCATGGTTCTGAAATCAGAGTGGCGTAGAATGTACATTCATGTAGGTTTCGAAGCTATAGAAGAAAGAATTTTTATACAACGTTATATGTATAAATACTAAGAACAGAACTTGGAACAAAACTTCGAGCAGGAAGAAATGTATTCATTATCATGCCACTTCCATCTGCCGTGTCTATTTTCGACTAGCGCTTCCTAACTTGCGTGTCTGATGAAAGTTTCCAAGTCATAGCTAAGATATGTAAAAACGAAAAACTAACTTTTCTTCGTTTCTTGGTTTCATATTCCTTCTAATTCGAGCTTCACGGGGATTTTGACTTCTTTATTTTCTCCAACTAAACCATTATAAAACGTTTTCAGAAATCTAAAAGAAATTTACAGCAAAAATAGAATTAGGATTGTATCCCTTCATAGGTGTTTGTTCTAGACAAAATTTCATCCTTTCTCTTCCAAGGTTTGTCTGACTGAATCCATTTTTCAGAAGAAATAACCCCGAATCAATAAATGTATTGTTGCATTTCAACATTCGTCTTTGTAAGGTGATTTGAATTTCTGTCGATAAAATTGTAACTTTGTAAGCACTTTTGTTAAACATATTTTTGAACAAATATTAGAAAGAAAACAGTTTCCATGTAGCTCAGCTTGTAACACCATTTGATGTCGGCATTTCTAGACCACAAATGTCGAGTGCTATGATGTAATGACAGTGTGTGCGAGGGAGGAAAAAAGTGCAAAGAAACATTGAGCTTGAGCACAGTAAACTTTGGGGACATTCATCTTTCGACTTTTTCTTGTTCTCTGTGGGCGGCCTCTTATTTTATGTTTCACCTTTTACTACTCTCGTATTATTTTTGTTTCTGCTGTTTAGTTTATATCAGATTTTGATGATTTAGACACAAAAGTCATGTTTGCAAGAAATTGAAGGAATCAAAGAAAAATCTTTTGTATTTTTAATCTGGACCAAGATTTGAGTTTAGTTTTAGTCATCGTTATTGTACATTTTCTTCAGTTCAAAATTACAATTCGACACACCTCACCATCAATGGAGACCTGTGGTTAAAAACCCCTGCATCACATGTTGATTTTTATTTTTGACGGTAAGCTGCAACACTTCGATATCGTCGCGACGCGTCGCAACATGCCCACTTAAGAAACTCTATATCGTTATGAAGAAGTGTTTCAAACTTTATACTTTCATATTACTAGCTGAGAGTTGGAGCATGAGTTTGACCAAGGAGAATTTTTTCCGGAAATAATTAATTAATACGAAAAGTACTGTTTTGCCTTACATATTCTTCACAACTTAAATATAAACGAAGATAACAAACAATCATTGATTTTGCGTTAATTGAAGTCAATTATTATTTATTCCTCTCTTTCATACAATTTTACACTTGTATGTACATTTATATAGGCTAACGACTCGGACGATGTAAGAGTGAAATTGTACGAGCCACGTATAGACGGTGTCATCGACGAGTACAATGTGGGCGACCAAGGATATACAGGCATGGCTTCAGGTAGCTCCACGTCCAATGACATCAGAAAGCAGTATCAATATCAGCAACCATCATCGACATCTTCGCATTCTTCTTTATACAATGGTCGAAGTAACCAGAGACTACAGGAAAGTAGCCAAAATATGGGCGGTGTTCACATTGATCACTCTTCTGTTGATCTTAATAGTAACAATAATAATAAGAACATTGTAGAGCCAAAGAGAAATACCTTTACGTCCATTGCGGGAATTGAATTCCGACTGGACAGACAGCATTTTCACAGAGCAGGCCAGGTCCTCACGATTCGATGCGTGGCCGCTGTGGTAGATAAGGAGTGGGATATTCAGACCAACATCACCCAAAACAATTACCAAGCCCCGCAGTTATCCACCGCAGGACAAAATCGATACTCGTCATCGGGTAAGTCAAGCGAAAAGTCTCGTTTTTCATTTTTAGGACAGCTGGAAGTAATTTGTAATGACATTTTTATAATTTCCGCTATTACTCAGAAGGTTTTCTTAAATTGGCTGTCTCGACGGTTGAATACCTTGATGATGAAATGTGATAGATAAAAAATGATGCGACATGCTGGACCTCACGATGTGGCTACAAAAAAATCTTCAAAATTATGCTTAAGCTCAAATTTTTTACCATTTCTCGTTTGCTTTTGCAGGGGCAGCTGAGTATTACATTCTACCCGTTTTCAGTTTTCCAAATCTTCCATTCCTGACGACACCGGTGAAATGGGCCATTCTTTGGTTATTTACGTGGATGTGCTTCCTCTGCTGAGTTGACTACGTGTAATTTCTTGTTATTGTTTATCTACGCATTCATTTTTCACAGATCACGTATGTACCCATTTTAAATATTTACAACGCTGACTTATGTGTATTTATGTAACTACTAGAAATATTTGTACCAATTTTTATTTTATTTTTACTTGGATTTTAACATTTGTCTTCAACGTATATGAAAATTGTTGTCAAGAAATTATGTGTTGCGAAACATCCAAATAAAGATTAACGGAAGTATTTAACTGTAAAGAGTAAATTTTCTTCAGATAATTGTTACAGGATAAATTCATAATGTATCTGAATTAAAAGTAAAAATAAATTGTTTTAATTGTTAAAACTCATTATACAGTATGTATAAGAACAATATAAAATCAATGTTTAATTTGGTAATTAAATGATAGATTTCTTGAAGTTTTAAGTAACTGTAAAAAATACAAAACGCTATAGAAATTATACTTACTCTAAAATGCACCAGTAAATACTCTAAGCTATAATTATGAAATCCGTTTGCACACTTCATAAGTTTGATAATTGACGGGACACGTAACTTAACAACCATTGTTGATCACATTGTAAAATTTGTATATAGTACGTTGTTAATAAATGCAATTAAAATATGGACAGAGAAAAAATTTACATAATAAATTCCGAGTAACGGAAATTGATTTAATGTTAAATACTATTCCGATTTGTGTATATTTGACGATTTAATTTATTTGGAATTTGAATTTATGGAGACGCTGTAGATGAAAGCCGCCAACTCTGGAGTTTTGTCTACTTGCAAATAAATGTACTTTTAAAGGTATATAATTGAAAAAGTGGCATAAATGTTTTCATCGCCTAATCCAATTCAGTACTTTCACTTGCGATGGATATGAAAATATTTTAGACTGCCTTGTACAATTAAAATATGAATGTCATACCTGAAATATTTAATATGAGGCTTTTTAAAGTAATTAATGTTTATACCTTAAACTTTAAATTGGCACAAACAAGATCACAAAAGTTGATTTTGCAGCTTTAGTTTTAATTATCTTCACTTTCTCTGTTATGTTGGAGGGACATGACATGATATTAAAATTGCATAATATCAAATTGATGTCTGCCGTTTAACTAGTGACACCATAACCATTCTAAAATTATGGTTTAGAATTTTCAAGGACGAATAGTAAACCCAGAATCTAACCCAAATGCCTGAATACAATTTTTACACTTTAGTAAGATAATACAGATAATTCACATTTATTATGGACCCACTTATGCGATCTCCTATCTGTGTTATGTCTTGCACTCACTAATGATATTTAATGCAGTAATTGTTTCTATTTTGCTATCGTCGACAAATTTCCATCAGCAAAAATAAATTAATTGATAGGCAGACACCATTTCACGAACTATTAGCTCATATTAATTTAACATGTTTGACAATGAATTCAAAAACCATTTGAACATTGCACCACGAAAAATGAAAGTAACCTTTTCAGAAGGTGAACCTGTCATTAACCATCTTAAACATCAGTCATTTGCTTGAATAAGTGAAACAGGACAAAATTGCAATCTAATTGATTTTGTTTAGTTCAATACTTTGACTGTCCCAACACACAAGAAGACTTTGGATTCCCATATTTTGCCTCCTAAAAGCTATCTCTGCAAGCGTTCCATTAATGCACTAATCTACCAAATTAAATTAATAGCCCATGAGTTAAGTGCATATTCACTCTACCTGGAATTAGCGAATGTGAATCCAAGGTTATAACAATAACTTAGGCAATGTGCCATTTTCCCCCAAAAAAATCCACTCATGTTATCACTTTCGTTGTTAGCCTGAACCTGGAAGCACTCCAAACTCCGTGAACCTCAAGGTTTGGTCCGTTCACGATGTTGGTCGTTTCGGGGTTAATACATCCAGTCAAATACACATTGAACGCCATGGATAAGTTGAATTTAACACCCTTTTTCATGCCCTACACACTCCGAAGAGTTGACGCCCGATGCAGAAATAACAGAGGTCTAAATTTCCAACCTCGACCAAAATACATATTTTCAACGCGACGTCGCTACAGCGGTGGAAATTGGAAAGGACATGCGTTAGTAATATTTTCCGGTTGGATTTCCACTGTGTACCAAAACATGACCGGGACACTTCCAACAGTGGAGCATTGCGTGCGTACCTTTCAAACTATATTTTTCTTGGGTCTGCTCACCGACGCTGTTGTACACAGTAGAAAGTCAGAGATGTTTCGAACATTCTTAAACGGTCTGCTAGAGTTTGAAATGCGTCATATCAACATTGAATTGCCACACGGTAAAACTTTCTGCTAAATTTAAAAATGATTTCTAAAACACAGTACAAAAAAAACTTGACTTCATTTTAACAGAAAGGTCATTCTGGAGTGGACACGTAGCCACCAAAGTTGCCATCAATGGAATGAAAATATTCCGCTTTCTCCTGCTGCCATATGCTATAATGGTGGCAGTATGCGACACATTGGTACGTGGAACTCCCTGGGCATTGATTCCAGACTTCATTCTAAATCTAGTTCCAGATGGACCTTTTCCCATTGTTGGCGAGATTGTACGACGCTGTCTCCGATTTGAATGTACCTATTTATTTTGGACTGTCTCTTTTAATCAGCTTCTTCTATTCGCCTTTCTTTCGTGTGTCGCCTGCTTTACCTGCCTGAGTTTCATCTCTATTTCTTTAAAAAGGTAAAACAAAGTTTAAAAATATTAAATCGGCAATTGTATTAATGACTGATAATCTTTGAAGGAGACTCGCGCAACTGGACACTGATACTGACGTGGATGAAGTGGTGATTATGTTCAGAGAGGCTCAAGTCCTAACCTTAATTTTCAATGACATCCACAAAGGACAACTCATCATCTCGTCCATCCTCTTTATAATCATAGGCTGTTCCGTGTTTCTTTATGCAGTTGTGTCTAAATCGGACACGATGGATATCTCCGCATTCATAGTCTGTTGCCAGGCTGTCAACTTATTCATGACCTTAAACATGGTCTGCTTTACTATTGCTGCGACGGTGTGCACAGCCAGTGAAGACTTCCTCTCCACTCGATTTTGTTTGAGCGATGGAAAATTTTGCAGAATGCCGAAGAATGGAAGACTCCGAAAACTCTTGTATAAATATTGGTTGTCATTTCCCGCACTGAAAATCTATTTCGGGGGAAACTTCTTTGAGAAAATGACGCCGTTAGTGATTCTCAATTTCATCATGAATTTGACGGTTAACATGGTTCTGTTGGATAAACGCCGAGACTAAACAACAATGGATTTTAATTGACTTTTGTATTCAAATATTCTAAATATAGAACATCCAAAATAGTACTGGTATTTCAAATGTATTTAAACATTATATGATTATAGTATCAATCTACTTCGTTTCGAGTAAATTATTCGATTCGTTAATGCTAAAGCAGAATATTCTGGATTTGTTTATTTAGCCACTTTATTAAACCTGAAGCATATGGTTATCTTAACTACCCGATGATTAAAGTAGATTCTGGATGATTGCATTAATTTTTCTCCAAATTTTGCCAGGTATACGTCTGTGTTTCCTCTACCACATTGCGTGTTCATTTAACTAAACATTCATTAAGATTTAACAAACTTTTATTTAGACCTGTTTCGGCTGATTCAGTACAAATAAATGTTTGTTGATGACTTTTAAGACCCTGCCCAGTTACATTTTCCTTATTGATTCAAAAAATTTAAATGTTCTTATTTGGGTACGCGACCTAAAGGAAACCCACTAAAATCGTTTACTGTACATACTATTACTCATATTACTGTAATACTGTAAATTATTTGATATCATCGGGGCTTTTCCTTTAGAGCTGACAATTAAAAATTAATGGCGTTTCGTCTAACAGTAATGGAGTCCTTGCAACTTGAAACTCCCATTGGTAATCATAATGAAACTTTTGGTTGCATTGATGGATAATAATGGATTGTATTAATGAGGACCGGAGAAACTTATAACTGACATTTGTGCAGAATATCCACTTGTAAAGGTCACGACACCGCAGGATTAATGTCAATGTGGTACATATACTATTAAGTTCCTCATGGAAAGTTACGCGTCATCTTAATGTAAACGCATATATGCAACTAACAAAAACAATTTTGGAATTATTTATGTGTCCCGTATGCACCGAGTTTGATTAAGACATTAATTGAATAGGAAATTGTAATTAAAAATTTTCATAATTTTGCGATGCACAAAAAAAGGATTGGTTGTTTCCCAGAGGTATGAGAACGAAAATACCCCTAATTTGAAATAATATGTGGTTTTTAATGATTTTGGAGCGGTCTAGTTTATCTTTATGCGTAATGACATTGACATTTGGCTTTGGCAATGGGTATGCAAATAACTTGAAAATTATTGAAGTCCCAGGAGTTATTATCTAAACAGGACCTACTCGTTCAACATCCTCGGGCGCAATCCACACCAAATACAAAAAATGACACAATTTATGAAAATTTGTGAATTGTGCCATTTTTTGCAACAGCTCATTCAACAAACACCTTCAAATCAAACCATGGCAAAATTCACAAACTTTCAGAGGGCTATGTGGTACTGGCTCACTTATTTCAGTGTTTGCCGATATTACATTACCAGAGAAGCTGATGGACACTACAAAATCAGGAAAGCTGGGCGATTTCGGCTTTTCATATATTATGGGATGTGTATCAACACAATAGCAAAATTGATTTATCTAGTGC
>VYYJ01002328.1:0-22402 GCA_021029165.1 Cyphoderus albinus | reverse complement strand
ACTGTTGTAAGTGTAGACATGAGCAAAGCAAAGTACAAAACCTTCAAAGATTAGAAAATGAGCTTTCCTTTTCATTTGACTTGGCACAGGTGCTTGGCTTGATAAACGTTATTTTAGCTGGGATTTCATACAAAAGCGACGACTCGAAAGATCAAGCTTTCTTAGCGTTTATAATTATCTGTTTTCTCTTGTCACTGGCATGGATTATTGGAGTCATGTTTGGTTTTTTTGTGATCGAAGACTCACACGTAAAATTTGTAAGTAAAAAAATATTTATCATAAAGCCTCCATAAAAATATAATTTTGGAACTTTTGGGATATTTTCAGGATATGATGTATCACGTGTGCGCTTGTCTCGCTCTAATGATCACAAGTATTTTCTTTATGATATCCGTGCTTAAGAATGGAAGCAAAGTAGATAAATTTGGATTACGGATATTAACTATGGTTAGTGACACAATGAGAAGTTCAATTTTGTTAAACACTAAAAACCCTACCCTTAAGGTTGAATCAAGTTAACCATCAAATGTATCTGTATTATTGTAAATAATTCTATGAATTCTTAAATTCTTCTATGAATTCTCATAGATAACAGGATTTGCTAACAGTGCTTTATACGGCTATCTTCCTTGGAAGCTACTGAAAGCTACATAGTAGAATGGTCCAACTGGAACCAGTAAAATCATCAGAGTACAAGAATAACAGCGAACACAATATAGCGGAGGGTTGACTATTGATAAAGATGAGATTAAAATATTTAAACTGCAATATCTCATCTCAGCCTCAGCAGCATTACTTTATTTATTTTTCAAGTTCATCCACGCGATCACTTGCTGTGGAAGTTCGGCGAGGACCGACTTCGAAATGGCGATCTTTGTGCTCTGACTAATTGGAACTACTGACTTGAAATTTACGAACTTTCTCAACTCTGCAAATTAAAAGAATAATTTTATATACTCAGACAATTAGTAATCGTGAATTAATAATATGTAAAAATAATAATAAGAGTGAAAATACTGGCAATGATAATTATTTTTAAAAAATTACCAACAAACTGCACAATATCTCGACAAGCTTGCTTCTTAGAACGACTTTTCAATAGCTTCTCGTCACTGTCAAGTTTTTCCATTGCTGTAAAGTCTTCATCGCCAATTCCAATGATAATCACTGACAAAGGAAAGTGGGACGCTTCAACAAGAGCTTCGATCGTTGTTTCAGGATCTATTGTAAATGTAGTGTGACAAGTAATTATAAAGATACCTCCCAATTGAATTTTTATGAAGCTGTGGTTGAATTCTGAAAGAGTATTTACATACCACATACGACGCCATCCGTAAGGATCAACAGCACAAAGTATTTTTCGACTGAATGTTGGTCTCTTTCTCTCGCTTTAGCTAGTCCCATTACTTCTCTAATTATCGGGGCTAAACAGGTCGGACCGTATAGCTTCACTGTAATAGAGTGGAAATCAAGAGTATGCCAATGCGCTAAGAATTCCAATCCGTTTAATTTGGAATGTCCAGTCTACGCTATTCTATTCTAACTAACCTCTTTGAAGTGTTCGGAAATACGCATTCATGATACCTTCAATTCCCTCGCAAATGGGATTTGATTCCTTGAAATTCAGCGCAAATTTGTGATTCACGCGGTTGGCAAGAGGGTATCCTTTTGCACCAAATCCGTATGCGTGAAATTGTTTGGATGAACTGTAATCTTGCAATATTTCACCTAAAATTGAAAAACAGTGTTGTAAATGAGCACTTTGATAAAAATTATCTTCTTTCAAAGTAATTACCAATGATTTTTAATGTGGTCACGTAAGGATTGTCTGTTTTTCCATGCCTAAAATGTAATGAGGCATGGTTGCTTGGCTCGCCGTTTGAAGCTGCAATTGAATTTTAAGAATCTGTTTATCTTGTGCAAACATTTGAAACGGTACATGTTCTGAAATTGTTCTTGAGAAACCTGTAAAGTCGATTGCTACAGCAAATTGAATTTCAAGACCATCCTGAAGATAATCCATGAATGTCTTTTGATATTCAATTCTGAATTCTGAAATTTCCAGTTTAGCCATCAAATCTGGCCAACCTTTCTTGGAATTTTTTCTTTTAAAAAGAGGAAAGCTTGCAGAAGTCGTGCAGGTACATTCTGAAATGAATAAATGAAAGGCCATTATTTTGATTGAAACATTACAATTATTTTAATTTTCTAACTCTAATTTTCATACTTTCAGAAATTTCAATGAAACTTGTCACAGATTCTCCAATCACTTTGGTCGACTTTCCCCTGAAACCATGCTCCAGAGTAACCAATTGTAGACGCAATGGAATTTCTAGATTTCCCTTTTTGCACACAGAAGAATACCTTATCGAAGGGGGTGGAAAAACGAGAGATGACTTATCGCCCACTGTTATTCTTTCTGTACGTGTTAATAAAACCCAAGAGCCGTCAGGAAGTTGCTTGGAAATGTTCACAAAGAGTTTGGCACTCGTGCTTGGTTTCACTTTATACAATTCTGCGCAAGAAATCTGGAAGCGAATGAATTTTTTGCAATCTCCCAGTTCTTCGGCCATGACGCAGATTTGAGATTCAACATTGGCATTGCCATGAATGGACGGCACCTTCAGTGGTCTAGTATACTAAAAATCAAATCAAACAGAGTTAAAGAAAATGAGCTTTAACTTCAAAGTAATCTGTACATTATGAAATTGCAGAATTGCACCTTTGAGTGTGGCGCAGAAATAAGTTCGCCCAAACTGCATTGCAGCTTTCCTAAAAAGTCATGATTCTCCAGTGAGTATTTAGCACAGTCTTTATCGTAGATCATAAATCCCATCATCTGAAATTAATGAAATTATGCCAGTTTTATTTTTTTAAATATTATTTAAAATTGCCTTGTTGAGACAAGGTATTTTTGCGTGGTGAAGAAACCTTTCCTGACCTGTTTCTCTTCAAATCTATAATCAACTAGAAATTTAGTTCTCCATTCTGGATTCAAATTATTGATAATTGTTTCTGTTCTCCCCAATTCAACCCATTCCCAGGATGTTGTCGAATCTTGAATAAATATTACACAAATAGGGTCGGACTGAGTTAGCTGGTCAAGATTTAACAGCGACCTTGCCGACACTGTTAATTCCACCTGACTTATCGGATTCAAAAACTGAGATTCAGAATGTGGTGCTGTTGGAGATGCTTCTGCTTCTTCTGAAATATTTGTGTCTGACTCTTTTCGTCTAGGTAGGGAGAAAATCGGCGGAGCCGACGGCTGGACGGGCTCCATTTTAGCACCTATTATCTCTCCTTACCATTTAAATCTAACTTGAGATCAATTAATCATTTTTATCTAATTGTACAGGCCTGTTTTTAAAATTGAGAAAGAAGATTGCACAACTGGACTGGCGCTGGCGCAGGAAAGAAAAATCTGTGAACAGCAGTAAGAAAGGAAATTATTGATTTTTATAGAAAGCTGTTGCTCCATCTCTAGCCTACTGTACCTGCACAAGAAAGCGGAAATCATGTCATATAGAGGGTTATTGGGTCAGTATGAGGATAAAAGTTTCTTATACAAGCAAAAAAGTAGAAACGTTTCGTTTCTTTTGGTGGTGAAACGAGTTCTATTTTTTTCATGAATTTATAAAGTCACTGGTTATTAATTAACCAGTTCCATTTACAAAGAATCTACATCAGAAATGTGGAATAACAAACCTAAGCAATACTTTCTTCTGTGTATCTGCAATACTTTCAAGCAGCCAAGCAATTGCAAAATGATTTGATGACCAAAAAATGTAAATCTCTCTTCAAGGTGGATTATTATCTTTTCGTCACTTCATTTGCTAATGCGATATGTATGACATTCGTTTTCACTAATAGTCATGTTATAATTAATTCTTGAATAAACATTCAAAATTGGCCAATCATTTTCTACAAGGTCATCCAAGGCGTTAATGAACTATTGTCTGTTTGTCTCAAAACATGAGGCAAAAGTTAAGTACCTAATCAGTTTATTGCACATTTCATCTTCAATGTAATTAGTTTATTTAAATTGTAATGGGAATGATAAGATTTCCAAAGGGGGTGTTATATATACATAACTGTTACCTATAAGCGCTCTGTTTTCATAAAGTGCTTATGGTGGCAGAATAAACAAGGTAACGATGAATTACCTGGTTATACATTTTATTGTGACTTTACTACTCGTGGATTTTTCAACTCAACAAGATCCAGCAGCGGCCCCACCCCCCGCTGATGCAGCACCGGCCGCACCCCCGGCTGATGCGGCAGCGGCCCCACCCGCCGGTGTTCCAGGGGCTACACTTGGTGCTACGCCCAATAACTCCACTGCAAATGCAACGAAAGGACCACCGACATCAGAATTTAAAGGAAATTCAGCATGGCTTCGAATTTGTGAAGCAACTGGTAAATATGTCGGGGCTGAGACCACTGGTAAAGACGAATGTCCTGCGGGGTATTGGTTTAAAGATCCATTGAAAGTGGGATGTGCCTGCGGCCATGGAGTGTAAGTCATGAAAAACCAGCTTAAATTTTGTGGATTAGTTGTATAAAAACTACTTCTCATTTTAAATTTACAATCATTAGGTGGGTGTTTGCTAGTGGGTGGTGTGATACAACTGCACGTATTATTATCGCCCACAACGGTTCGTGCTTCAACGTTAACAAAAATGTAACAATCTCAACTGTATTTTGATCAGCTTAGTTTTTCTGGAACAGAGTATTAATAACCTGGACTATTTGTTGGCCATAGGTAAAGTTCATCAGGCAGCTGGGCTGGAGCAATCATGCCTTCTTACCTTATCATTTTGTTGGTACCTCAGGCTTAGAGTATGTACAGACTGTTCCGGAAACATTGACAATGTCTCGTACTGCAACTCATTTTCATCCAGAGTATAGCCAGCACATTGGGGCAATTTTTCGCGAAAAAAGTGTAGAGTCGATGACCGGAAGATTTTGCCTTTCCCAGGAGGGAAATACTTCTCGACCCTTAACAATGAAATACTTTGTTCCAAAACTACCCTTTTTGCAAAAGAAAAATTGCTTTGCTTATGCGGGTCAAGATATGCAAAGGTTTGAATACGACGTTGGTTACGATTTAAAGGATGGCATTGCGTTAATAGGTAAGCTATAAACTTTAAAATCGAACATCTTTATAAAGTTGGTCTAAAATAATTATACTCATTTAATGGTTATCTGGTTCAGATAAACCAATGGTACCCTTTACAAAAACTCCATCTTGGGCTACTCCGGCCGACAATGATAAATGCTCCAAACAATGTGCATCTCCAAAAAGCTTATTAATAACTCCGCCTGTAAATAACAGCCTTGCACCAGACTACGAAGATCCGTTGTTTGATGAATACTTTCTGGCAGAAATGAAAGATTTGAAACCAAAAAATGCTTCATCTGCGCCGTCAGCAGCTTCCGGTAACGCTACAGACTCAAATTCCACTGATGCGGCTGGAGGTGGCCAACCAGTCAAATTGAAACCCTTGCCAGAACAAAATTGCTCCAGACATTATTCCCTATCGGATAAGACCATGCAAGAAATTCAGGAGCAGACGAAAAGAATGCTTGTGATTAATCTGAGAGCGTCAGTCAGAGAAACACCGTCACCTGGTGTACGATATATTGATTACAAATTGATGCAGAAAGCCAGGTCAATTCTGCAGAAGGTGTGTCCAGACGAAGAACTTCCTGCCATAGTTCTTACTGGGATGCATAGAATGTTTCGTGTGGCCCTAAATGAAAGCTTCTTTCATTACCCGTTTAATCAACAAGGTGACGACGCTGAAACCAATGAAATCTGGGGAGTTCTCAGCAAGTGTGGTGATGAATCTAAACCAATGTCGTTTGTGTATGAAAATGACAATTTAAATGGTCCAGCTGGAAGTGCAGGTGGAAATGGCACCAACGGAACAGCCCCTTCGGCTGCAAACCCCACTTCAAACAAATGCGACAAAGGACAGGTTGATAATTTGAATTAGTAACAAGATTGTGTACGCAAGTGCACAAATACTTTAGCTCGAGCCTTTAACTTTACTTGATTTCACAGTTTGTAGGGGTAGACTATGCATTCCCATCCTCGAACAGGACGATCCAGGCTAGACTGCCATGTCACCTATGGAGTAACATCACTGATTTAGACTTGGCAATTGAAACTGCATGGAAAACGGTCATGTTCACGCATTATTATTGTGCAAGGCATTTCGGCAATCATAGCCTTGGTTTTAGCGTTTTCGAACAGAAAATGGAAAGATTTTTTAATCGATGGATTCAGCATCGATGGTAATGAAGTTTTACTGGTACATAACATAGAATTTACATCATTAAATGCACGGTATAGTTTTATCCTGAGCACGTGGTATTTTGTTTAATTCTGAAACTCAAGAACTTTCACTCTGACCTTCACAGGTTTTACCCTGGGAAGGCATTAGAAGGCTATAAATACATTTATCAATCCTATAATCTTACCAAATACGCCAAGGCGTTGGACCGATGTGTTGCTGCAGCTCGGAGTTTTTCTGTTTACAAGAAATGGATTCAAAGACCGACATACATTAAATTCCTTGGAGGAAAGTAGGTGAACGCCTTTTGATATAGTTTATATACTTTGGTGAGCAAAGTGTGATGGCAAAAATTATGGTTTATGGACTCTAGATTATTTGAGGAGCAACACGACGTTCCTGATGAAGTTGCAGGAAGAACAAGCCTGGATGCAATAAATCCGAAACTGAATCAGTTTAATAAAAAGGCTTACTGCTTGCCTTACTGGCATGCTCCAGCGTCAAACCCGGCTTTGAATTATGACCCGTTAAGTGATTATAAGTCTGGCTGCGTCAGGTACCGGAAAGAGGAATGGGAATCGCCTTTCAAACCTGTTCTTGGAAAAGCTAATGGATGGCGCGATACAACTGCTATTTTATAAAATATTTCACTTAATAAATAAACGCTATTCTAAAGAAAAATAAATGTGTTTTGGTCCGATTTATTTTATTTTATGGATTGCACTTTCTATATATTGTATGTATGTATTTAATTCGGAAATGCTTTAAGAAAATATCTTTGGATATGCCAGGGTTTTCTCTAAATACATTCTACTTTACCAACCTTAACATCAGCCGCAGGCTGTTGCACATAAGAAAAAGGAAAATATCCTTCAGGAATGTTATGACAAGCTGCTCCAATTTCACCTTGTAAATTGATCGCGACCAGCGCTCCACTGAAAGAAGGAAAATACCGTGAAATTCGAGATATTGCATAACGCGCTGCTTCCTCTGGAGTTTTTCCTCTACGCATTTCTTCCACAGCTACTAAACTGGGTAGAAATCTGGCCATAATGTCACCATCCCCTGAAATTTTAGAATTTTCACATTAAGGTATTGATAATATTCGAGCTACATACAAATTAAAAAAGAAAGAGAATCATGGGAGGATTATTGTGGAAAACCTACCAGTCGCTCCAGCTCCGCCAACCTCTTTGTCAACATAACTTCCGGCTCCAGTAATGGGAGCATCACCTACTCTCCTGAAACGCATAAACTCAAATTTCAAAGTTTCCAAAGCAAATTAATTACTGGCAATAATATCTAATTGACATATGAATCACTAAACTTTTAGTTATGGGATTACCCTGGGATTTTGTGTTTCGCTCCATTTGATGACGTTCCCGATGCAATTCTCCCATTGGCGTCAATTGCAATCATACTAATTGTGTCATGATTAGAATGGTCAATCTGTGGACGTTTTTCGTTCTGCTCCTCTTTGTCCGTCAGTTTATAAGGACCACATGCAGAAGTTGGATCGGGAAGAACATTTCGCCAAAAATTTGGTTGACATTTGTTTGCTTTCCAGTCACTGTGCATTTTCGTTGACACTTCGGTGGTCAGGTTTTCCAGAGGAAATCCCATTTTAATCGCAAAATCCGTTGCCAGTTCACCGACAAGTAAAGTGTGTCCGGTGTGCTCTAATACCTTACGAGCAACTCCCACTGCATTCTTAACATTTCGCAAACAACCTACTGCTCCAACTGCATGTGTTTCGCTAAAACGAATATGTAGGAAAGGTCAAAACCGGAAGTTACGATAAAGTGCGAGTCGAAGCAGCTTTTTTCTAAAAATACCCGTCCATCAACATTGCATCAAGGGTCGTTTCCCCATTTTCATCCGGACTTCCACCATAACCTACGGTGTAGTCGCACTGAAGTTCCTCACATCTCGAGCAACCACGTTCTACAGCGTCCAACGCGCTTCCTCCACTTGATAAGATATCCCACGCTAAATAAATATTCCTGATTACATTTTATTTGATAAGCAATTGACATTTTTAAATCGACCATCTCCATTTAAAAAGCAAATGATAATTATTAATACCTGCTCTAGCGGCGTCTGTAAATGCCCACGTTGTGACCACAACCGGCCAATGCAGAGATTCGGAAGCATCCTTCTTCGCAATCATTTTCTGAATCTCTAAGCTTTTTGAATCGTCCTTCGTATCCACGTTAAAATCATCTATTACTGAGTTGCTACTTTCTTCTGGAAACAAATCTCTCGTGTTAATGATTTTATAGGATTTTTTGCCAAAATTTGTCAATGAGTCGGAGCTAGCAGCTCCCGTTTTGCACAAAATAATTGCTGCAAGAAACAAGGAGAAACTTGTTGGTATAAACTGCTTTTCCGGGAAATGAATTTTCATTGTTAATATGTGGAGTTATGTATGTAGTACAAAAAAGTCAAAGCAAGTTTTAAAATGGTTCTTCGAACAATAAAAGACAAAGCTCATTCAATGTTAACAATTTACAATGAACCCGATTACTGACCACATTTCAAGGATATGAGTTGAGTGTCTGCATGTGAAAGTTTGTGTAAACTTACTTGACTCAAACGGGAAAATTTGCCAGTAGGAATAATATTACTATTCAATGCCGAATGCATTAAAATGGGACAGCTGAATTGAAACCATGAAATGTCAAAAAGTAAGCGAATGATAAAAGATGAAAGGCTGGAACATGGAAACCCTCCGCTGCTGAAGTCTTTTGCTGTTTGATATTCAGAGGGTAAGCCGAGAGAAGAGTACTTGTTATGCTCTTTGAGTTCAAGTTCGGTTTATTTTTTTATCATAACTCGTGGATGATTACAGTATTTACAGTAGTAAGCTTTACATAAAAATCTACTTTTATCATGACTTTTATCATAAAAGTTTTATGGTCAATGAGTTTCAGATAAACCATCAGATTTTCGCCCTAAAAAGTTGAATGTTGATGGAATCGTTTTGGAATTTTCAGTGCTGAGCAGCAAATGGGAGAAAAAGGTCATCAAGAAGGGCAAGTTGAGGTTCTGAATCAGAACCTCTGATGCTACGACTGAAACTGGGGCAAAATGATACATAACGTTGTTTTAAGTTACCTACTCCTTTATTGTTATCTATAATAAATGCAGTAATTATGATAATTTTCTATACTGTTTTTCAGTAAATAACTTTACAGTTTTAACTAAACTATTAATAATGAATTATAAACAATAATCTTATGGAATAATTAAAACACAAATGAGCTTATTATTAAATAATGATTTAAATTCTATTGTAATAAAAATGGTTACAATTTATTATGGTTAGAAATTGCCATTAATTTTCTGTTTGATTAGATTGACCGTTCGGTTGGGCAATAACTTTTGGTGAAAAATAAATTTTATTCCTACAAATAGCGATCTTGCCGGAAACCACTAAATCATTCGGTCTACAAGCCCAAACTGGGACGGGCCCTACTGCAATACACACATCACCATTCCATCTCCAAATTCCACTCTTTGGGCAAGGAAATTCTGCCTTATTACTATTAGCATCCGGTGGTGAAGAGGAAGATACGTCACCTCCACTCGGTTCAGTTTCTTTTGCGTCAGATTCGGCATCCACAGAGTTTTCATTCTCATCATCTTTCACTTTATCCTCGCGGTCCGTCATGGCCATACTTATGTAACTTCTTGGGTTCTGCGGTTGCAAAACATCTAGGTCACTTCGTTTTCCAAATGTGAAGTAATTGCTGAGCATATCAAAGAAAGATGGAGATTTTTCATTCGCTGACCCTTTTCCGTAGTCTGAGTTTCCACCCGATGAGTAAGGATATGGCATCATGGGTGGTTGCAGGGAGTTAATGCTTGGAGTGGGCACTGGAACTGCGTCTTTCATTTGCTGATGAAATTGGAAAGTTGGTTGCAAATTGTTCCTTACTTCATAAGGTATCTGCTGCATAGGAGGCATTTGTTGATACTGGTGAGGAGGAGGAGGTGGTGGACTGTTGATCACAGGTATTAGCTGGTGATTTTCGGGTGGAGGTGGTGGGGAAATATGAGATACTCCCACAGGTTGAAATTCCAGTTGTTGTGGAGGAAAATAAAGTCCTGCACCAGGTACCGGTGCGTTCTGGAAATTTCCAGTTATAGCATTGTTACTACCATCATGCATTAAATGATTAGGTCCAGGGGGATTTTGGAAATTTCCACTGATGGCGTTGTTACTACCATCAAACATTCCTCCAGGGAATTGAATCGGGTTGGGGTACTGCGGATTTTCGGTAGTTTGCGATGACGAAGATGAAGAAGAGCCAAAGCTGGGGAAACTCGGAAGCCAAGAAAAAATACCGCTGTTACCGTTGGCATCGACAGTGGTAGGCACATTTTCTGAAGCTGCCGGTTCATGATCTGAAATACTGCTCAAAATGGCAGCATCCTCTTCTGGAGTCCTAATTGAATCGTATGCACCTCCCTTCCATGGGAATATTGTTTCGAAAAGTGTTGGCTCCGGAGTTGTGGAAGGCTTTTCAGGAATGTGGTGATAATTTCCGTTAATAATGTGGTACTGGCTCACGTTACTATGCTTGTAATAATATCCTTGTGAGTGACAACTATTTTGGAAGGAAATGGAGCACCAAAGAATTATGCTCCAGAAATGACGCCGATTGGCCTAAATCAAAAAAAATATTTAAGTTTTGTACCACATTATAAAACTAAGTTAAAGTAAAAATTAGTTGATAAAGTATAAACAAACGCTTACCATTTTGAGGCACAATTTTCACTTGAATTATCACGGTCCAAAAACTCTAGCCAGTTTAAAGACTGAAGTGAATCACTCGACCTCCTTTTCATTACTGGCAGCCCGATTAAGGAGGATGGAGTAGTCCAGCTTTTGCAAACAGGAATTAGTTAACAATGCCAAAGGCTTAAGAAAAGAATCAACGACTTTTCCGAAGAGTCCTTTAAAGTTTACTTTACAGACGCTTCCCACGTCATTTGTGACTTCCTTTGAGTGCAATGAGCTTCATACATTATTATGGTTTAATACAATAAATATGTACATTAGAAAAAATCGCGTCATGCATTGGTAGTGAGAATTTCATCAGCTTTAGCAGATAATAAGTATGAAAATGGTGAGCTAAACGTAAGGTATGGTTTAGTTCAACATTGCGTCTCTGATTACTTTGTCATTGATATCTGAGGGTACCTCTCCAGAATCTGATTTTCACAAGAGATCCGGTCTGTGATAGGTCAGGTCCTGTTACATCTATTTTTATCTCGGTCAGGTAATACCCAAATCGAGAGCTATATTTATTGAAGCGTAGTGTAAGTATGGAACAATGAACAGGAAAAAGATGTGCCTTAAAGTTAAGTACAACGTTTTGCTTCACATCATGCTGCTGTGTGTGTGGCTTCGCATAGCATTTGTATGCAGGTCGTCTTGATGCAGGGATTTAAAGGGCCCATGCATGGCATGGCGTCCTAACTTACCTGAGCTTGTGAAATCGGGACACCTGGTTAAGTTAGGACTTGGTTAGATTATAAAGTTTCTTTTCTTTTACTTGTTGTTATGAAGTTGTCGCGCCACTACTACTGCCCTAATTCTGAACAACTCTTAATGTTTACCTACAGAAATAATAATCCCAACATCCTGTTCTTTGGGTATCAATGTGACTTCTTGTTTCATGCTCTCTGTTATTTCAATACTCTATATAATCTATCATCATTTTCACTGATTTTAACTTCCGACTTTACCATCTTCTGGTTTGAAGTGTAAAATGGAAAGTGAACAATTGACTAAACTTGTATAGAAAGGGAAACTTGTCTTGTTTTGTTGCTGTCACCCAAAACCAACCTACCCTGACACTTCAATCTGGAGTAGTTGTAGTGTAGCCACACAGGGTACATATATGTAGGTAACTGTGTCCATAAATTTGAGTAAGATCAAATAATAAAAGTCCTTGCAGCCTAAAGTGACGAATTTCACACTTTCAATCTATAGCGACTTCCCATCCTAACCGGAATGAAGAAGAAAGTGAAAACAAAGATGCCGACAAAGTACTTTAAATGGAGGGCGTCACTTCGGCCGAACAAAAAGAATGAATTACTTACAAGAACTACAACTACTATTAAGAAAGGCCATATAACCAGGAATCAAAATTATGAATTAAAGACTGCAATTACGAAGAGGTTCAATGAATTACACAATATATACAAAAAGACTCTGTCGTAATGATAATAATAATTCTACGAGACGGTCGAGGTAATAACTTGTCCAAATGACGGCATGGAACCAAATTGAATAATACATACACAAGAATATTCTAGTGTAAGATTTTTCGTACCAAACCAAACAGGATTTACTTAACCCATCCGTGAGAATTTTATTTGTAACAAGAGACAAAAGTTACACAAAAACAACCATATTATTCAATGATAAATGATACTGTTACAAAATTGTTTTCAATGATTAATATAATATAATTAAAGAGAAAGAAAATACAATCGTAAACGGAATTTGTTTAATTCAATTCATACAATGTTGGCTAGATAGTCTTTGACCTCGGACACGTTGAGGCGACGGAAGCCGTCCTTTGTTACAACACCAAGCTCAATGTTCTCTGGAGTCATCTGTCCTTCGAAACTTTCTTTCAAAGCTAAAATTGCGGTGTGAATTGCATCTTCCAATTCAATATCATTCTTGTACCTGAAAATCACATGAAAAGAATAAGTCAATTGATATGTATTGTATACTGAATCATCATCATTTCCGGATTTATTGGATGAATGAATGACGATAATGAAAGTAAATGATACTCAGCTCAGCACCCTTTACACACCTTTTTTCTAAAAATGTCTTCCCACTGATGAAGCTCTTCCCCATGGCGGTAGCCTTCCACGGAAAGTATGCTCCAGATGGGTCGCATTGAAAGAGGAAAGGTTTTCCATCATCCCAACCACAAATCAATAAGGACACTCCGAACGGACGAACGCCTCCAGATTGTGTGTACTCTTGCATAACTGCTGCCACCTGCTGAACCAGTTGCACCGTCGGGATTCTTTCGCCGTACATCAGTTGATAACTCTGGGCCGCCTTTCTTGCTTGTTTGACGAGTAATCGGTAGTCAGGGCCCATTCCAGAATAACACATTCCAATATAGTCGTTAATTGTTTCAATTTTCCAGACACTTGTTCCGTCATACAAAAGTGACTTGTGCTTTTTCTCGGTTGCAAGAACAACACCATTACTGGCTTTGATTCCGACCGTTGGTGCCCCTGATGCGACGGCAGCTAACGCATACTCAATTTGCACCAATTTTCCTGATGGACTGAAAGTCGTCAGTGAGAAACTGTACCGTTCCGATGCAGAAGCCATTTTCCGTTAAATGTAGATTGTTTCCCAGCCTGGAACAAAGATAAATTCAAAAACAACAATTAATCAAGTATTTAAAAAAATAAGCGTGACTCTGGCTAGAGCTTAAAAGACAAACCACTTTTTAGATATATTCTCGTTATTGTTGGATAGAGTACAAGACATAAAAGAAATTAAAGTTAAACTTACACTGAGAAAATAGTAAAATAAAGTTTTTAATTGATCACACTAGTTCTGTACTGATCCGGCTTTTTTGTGTCGACTGCTTTGAAAACAAGAAGATGAATCTCCTTCCTTCTAAATGACATAAACAGAAACTCATTCATGACAAACAGTTTTTAGTATGCGCTCTCTCACTTGGGGCTACGTAAGAAATATCAATGCTTCAAAGAAGGGGTAACTAAACTAGCTCGTAAGCTCGTCTGCGTTTTTGTTGCTGACGATTGACGATGAACGATGAGCTTGAGCTGCAGGCTGCAGCATTTCATAAGTTTGTCTTTTTCTGTTTGCTTGAATGATTTGAGGTTGGTTGACTTGGTTGACTTTTTGAGCTGATATGATAGAAGATGAATCTCCTTCCTTCTAAATGACATAAACAGAAACTCATTCATGACAAACAGTTTTTAGTATGCGCTCTCTCACTTGGGGCTACGCAAGAAATATCAATGCTTCAAAGAACGGGTGACTAAACTAGCTCGTAAGCTCGTCTGCGTTTTTGTTGCTGACGATTGACGATGGAGATGAGCTTGAGCTTGCTGCATTGCTGCTTGCTGCTTGCAGGCTGCAGCATTTCATAAGTTTGTCTTTTTCTGTTTGCTTGAATGATTTGAGGTTGGTTGACTTGGTTGACTTTTTGAGCTGATATGAGAAAAAAATGCAATCTGTAAAAATGTCAAGTTTAATTTTTAATGTACAATTCGTGGTTCTTTGCGTTTGCATCACATGACACGACATGGCACTTGACTTAATTGATTTAATGTATTAGCCTACTAGCGTTTTTATACCTCAGCCACTCACTTTAGTTCACTGCAATGACTTGATAACTGATCATTTCGACAAAGAATTGAGAATTAACGAGGTAAAGGTTAATTTATTATGTCATGATTTGTAAGTGGCAGTGACTTTTCGCGTACTCTTCTAACGTTCTGACAACGCTTGAGTTACTTTCTAGCGTTTTTAGTAAACTGCACACGTTAGTCTCATTAAGTGCATTAGAGCAATTTTTATCGATGTGCTGGGCCTCGAAATGAGATGGAAAAAAGAAGTTCTTTACAATTAATGGTTAAAATTTTAGTTGGTTTACTCGACTTTATCTCATGCGTCACCAATTTTTATTTATTTCATTTTAATCTAATAATTGCATCGTATGTACGTATTATAGAGCTTGGGCACAAGTGTCTGGAATTTATATGTCGAATTTATAAATGGATACTGAAATATGAACATCCCTTCGTAATGCAGTAAAAAGCAAATCAAGATTCAATAAGCTTTTCCTAAAATTAGAGTGCAGAGAAGAAAATAGAAGATTTTATCAGAGCTTATGGAGAACTCATAAATAAAAAGGCTAATCTATATATGTGGCATTTATGATTTCTTTCCTGACTTTTTTCCATCACATAAAGGATATTTATAGAAGCTGACATAAATTTTGCAGACAACCCAAATAAGAGGAAACGTGATCTAGTTCTGAAGTTCAATGAAATGCTCGAGAAAATGCAGACTTGTTGTAGATAATGTGGATAGGAAGGAAAGTATCTTATCCAGCAGGAGACGTGTCTAAATCTCACTAAAAAATGAGGAAACGAAAGCAATTTGCAGAGTTGTTGGCTGCCTCAACTTCTATATTCTTGATCCCTTCAAAAATAAGAGATTATTAGGAGATACAGCGATTCGGACTCGACTGCAGTGTTTTTGCCACTTTTCCACTTGCAAATTTTGCAGAAAAAAAAGTAGACAAGTGGAAGGGAAAATAAAACTGGAGCCAGTGCCCCAAAGACTAGACCTAGACATTTGCAATGTTGCAATATGCTTAAGTGCGGTAAAAATAATAAGAAGACATAGTCATGTCACCACGTCACGTCATCTACGTTGCGGTAGGATGTAAATAGCAATGCAAACTTTGCGTCGCAAAGTGCAAGCATAATTTTAGATTAGGTAGATTGCACTTTCTTTCTCCTCGACCGTGTGGTACGCTGTACGCTGCAAAACACCAGATAAGGAGAAAAAAAAAGATATGGATATTGGAAGGGAAAGCGGAAAGTTTTCAGCCCTCTACTCGGTTCGTTCTACGGTAATTCCAAAAGGTTTTGTGAAAGTCAAATCCTAGTCAAGCTTAGTAATTGAAAATTATGGTTATTTAGGGCGGATCACCATTTATGGCTCAACAAGATAAAACTCGGCAACTGCATAAAATGTTTCTGCAGCGGGGAAGATCATATTTTTTATAAATAAATAACGTTTTACAAACTCATTTCAATTCAATCTTCCTTAGTTTTGTTTTGAATTTCCCCTTAAATATATTTTAGGAAATAGCTAAACTGCATACTGAATAATACATTAGGTACAAATGAAATGAATTTTTAAAGAAATAGTCAAATCTGATTGAACGAAGGTTTTGGTTCAGTTGTTGAAGATATTTGAAAAGATGGTTTCCCTTGAAAAAGCATGCAAGAACACGAGTGAAGGTTACACTATCTGTGTTCATAATCATCATAATAGTAGTGACGTGACCACGAATCGTAAATTATTCTTAAAACATAAGTGGCAAAAAACAACATTCTCTTCGGCATCGGCATATTTCCCTACTTTAGTTTTTAAATAAATAAAACTTCTAGCGAGCGAGCGAATAGCGAAACTGGTTTTCTTTAAATATTCAACTTTGTTTCATTTATTGATGTGGGATCTTTCGAAGGTCTTTATTAAAACTGCGACGTTGCGAAAGCGAAAGCGAGGCATCATTATAGCTGCTGCTCCATTGTATGCATTAGTTGATGGCATGATTTCTTGGTGCTCAATTGAATTTATGTCCATCGTCCACCACCATCCACGTGTGATGTATGTAAAAAGTCAAAAATCAATTCTATATCGAAATGTTGCATAAACCGTAAAACGCACGCTCGGCTTGGCTCAAACGGAGATTGGCACGAAGCAACGTGATCATCGCGTTTACATTACAATTTGTGCTATTCACAAAGAGGCTTCAGTTTCAAAATTGTTTGCCTTGCAAAATGCCTATGAATAACATGAAAAGAAAGCAAAAATGTTTCAGAATTCTCATTGAAACTAAAAGCGCATTGTGTAATAAACAAATGGATTCCTGTAATTATCAAAGTTATTTCAAAATTACGATATTAACGGCAGCGTAGCTCCCACAGGCAAGCACATGTCATTGAATGATTAGTGTCTGTTTGCACGCAATGCGAGGAACGAAGGAACGCCATTTCCGCAGATGTTTACTTACATTTACACTAGTTACTTTTATAACAATTACTTGATTGCGCTGGGTCGTATATAAATTCCCAAAATAAAATAACTACTTCGTAATATGCATTACTTAGTTTACCTAAAATATAACAATACAATGCCACGCCGACAATGCAACATTTTGCCCTTTACGCGTGCGGCGTACAATGCAAATCGTTTTTACATTTTTATAACGTGTCTTACTGCATTATTGGCCTTTAAGAGTACGTTGCAAACGTAGTCATATGATGATAAGGTTCTGATAAGCCCCCATGACGTTAACGCGTAAGTTTGTTAGTATGCTTAAAAAAGCTATATCTTTTTTACTTTGGTTTTGGTTGATTTGGTAGCTTTTTTGTTCCAATGTATGAAATGTTAATGTTACATAACAAGGTAGACAAATAATAATAAATCTACCGTGGAAGAAAGTGAACGTAAGGCTTTATTGCATTTATTTATATATTAATAGTGGTCAAGAAAATAAAATAGCTTTAGGAATGACAAGATAAAAAAACCTAACTCTCTACCGTGGAAGAAGTGAACGTAAGGCTTTATTGCATTTATTTATATATTAATAGTGGTCAAGAAAATAAAATAGCTTTAGGAATGACAAGATAAAAAAACCTAACTCATTCAAGTTATCATTTGGCTTTGTTTGTTGCATGTACTATAGACTTGGAAAATGACAACAATATGTATTAACTGATGGGACAGGGGGATACCGATCAAGCGTTTCACCTTTACAAAGTAAATACAAAACTCTAGAATTTGGCGAGCAAAGTATTTTTAAAAAGCTTAGCTAGTCAACATTAATGCAGAACATGGGGTGTAGAGGAATGTTTGAGTTGACTACTTTATACACATGTAAACATTTTTTACTCTCTCGAGGAGTGGAGTCATTGTGAGCTCTTGTGAGTATATATGCATGACATGTTTTAGTTGCCTACAAACGGTTTCTGCAACTTCTGCACAGCTACACTCTGCCTTGGTAATCTAACTCACGCCATAATGAATGTAATATGAAATCTGTAAGAGAACAATATAATGTGATGTGAGCACATTTTAGCTGAAATAAAACTCTATAAATCGAAACAATTTCTTGATAATGTGTTCCCATCTCCATTGCCACTCGTCAATAAGCATGTTATGTTCGTTCATGGTATCCTCTTCTGCCGGAGCAATAGCGTTCTGTGTTGAGCTACATTATATCTAATGTAACGTTAAAGGCGTCATTATTATTATTACTATTATTACAATTGACTATTGTCGAGAGAAGTTAGCTCAGCTGCTGCTTACATGCAACCTAAAACTGCTGTTGGTTGCCTTTCATTTCATCAAAGCACTCGAAAAGTAATGTTAATGTAGCACACAGTTGAAGTCGTTGTGGCTCTGTGGCTATTTTCAAGCGAGAGATTTTGGGCCACACTCAAGGAGACTCGTCTTTCAGTCTCACTCTCTCTCGGAAAAAGTTGTACATCCTATTGAGAGTCGCTGTATTGTATTGAGCTTGCAACTCCTACTTTTTTCTACAATGTTTAAGGAAGATGCTAGAATTTTTTCCGTTCTCAGCCTGCGCCTACTGCTCTTCTACCCATTCCAGAAGTGAATAGTTTCTGGGGGAAACTGAAAGTGAAACTTACCCACGTAAGTAAGCAAAGCGCATCGTATGATGTCATATCACATTATATAAGAAGTAATGGAGTTTTGAGGTATCTATTTGTGGAAACACATTTGGCTTTGGCTTACCGTACGGTTTCTCCATTCAATGATAATACTAATAAAATGGGATTTTCTTCTTAGACTCTCTTTTCGAGAATACTTTTATAATACTTATCCCGATTGTGAAGAATAATATATGGATAAGACCGACTGTAATATGTAATGGTCATTCACTCGAACTGGTGGGCTTGTTTATAATGGTGTAGCTGGTGTGATGACAATAATAAAAACGTAATTAAAGTTTTAAGATGTGCAATGTAAATAAATACGATGGTTGTGCTTCACGGTTTGTCATGTGAAAACATGTAGTGTGCAATATATTTACGTAAAAAGTTTTTATTGGTGCAACATTCAAAGTGACTTTTTTATTCGAAAACGAAAGTGGGAGATTTTTAAGTAAAAGTAGTTAATCACCAGCAAATTAAGGTAAGATTAAAAGAAAATAAAGTTGATTCCTTTACAACATTCTTTAACAAATTTTGAAGTATAAGGTTACCTATATGTGTATTGTGTTGTGACGTTTCTTTAATTGTGCTTTGTGATGTGACTTCCTTCTTTTAAAAATGATAGTATTTTGTTTGATATTGCATTATGTATGTCATAAAAAAGTACTGAGTAAACAATTGAAAGCTCTGTGGTAAAATAAATGCATCAAATTAAGTTGTATTAATAATCGTTTGTGCATTCACACGTGCAACTCATGTGCAATCAGTAGTAAATAAGAATATGAACAAGAGTGTAGCCTAACGATTTAAATAATAATTGAAAAGGAGTAAGAAGGCATTGATAGCGCGGACAGGAAGGCGATAATGCAACGTGTTTCTCATAATAACTATTACCCGAAATGGGCATTGAATTCTGAAATTGTAAGCTAAATGAGCTATATGGAAGATTTGCACTTGCAGGAAAATGAAAAAATATTCTTCTCTCTATATCAGTTCTTTCAAACGTGGCAAATAATCTCCTCTTCCCATTTTAAATTTATGTAGCATAATTGCTGCAATTCTATTTACTCTATTAAATTAAAACTCCACATTGGCCACAACACAGTTATCCTCATTTACAGTGTAAATAAATTGCCATCTAAAACCGCAAATTTATATACAAACGAATTTGATTGGTTTGTTTGCGATGCCATTCCCACACATTTTAGTCCCATGAGATGTTGTTGAATGGTTTTTGCAACTAGATACGTCACGATTGATGTGATTGATTACCTTTGGACCTGCCGAATTGGGTTTGAACCACTTTGGGGAAAGGTGTAAGCCAGATAAACCTACTCCATGTGATTTTCATGTTGTACGTACGTTTAATGTTACCAAAATGTTATCATTACGAGAAACATGTTACTTAACATTTAACCGTAAAAAACGTATAAATATGACTTATATCATACTTATGTGAAGACACCACGAAGTTGCAAATTATCGCTTTGCTCTGGCTCCAGTATGATCGTTCTTATTGTTAGGTTCATTACATTTACTATATGAATGGCTTTAGTTAATGTTGTTAATGATGTTGTGGATGAAGTGGCCACTGCTTACTTTGTTGCATTTCATTTAATACGCAAAAGTCCAACAAGATAAGTCCAGGCCTGTTATTTTATTAGATATTTTGATGAAATTATATTAGAAATGATTTTACTTGTTGTAGCGTGTGTTTATCCAATTTTGCAATGCTATATATAATAATCATTTGCAATCAATCCGTCAGAGGACACAAATACACTGTACTATAAATAGCTGTCAATATCAATTTGTGTTAGGGTAGAGTCGCTATTGAATGAAATTCCTATGTTGGGATATAAACTCCCTGTCGTATCTAATGCTTTTTCCTCCTGAGAACGGCCAATATTAATTATTGTGTCCATAAATAATGTCGAGAGGAAGTAAGGTAAAAACAAAAACAATAACTAAAAACGTTATTATTTTTGTTATTAAGGCTATTAGGTTGGCTATTAAAAAAACTTTATTGTATTTAATGAAAATATTTATCTACTTATAATTACAGAATATTTTCCTGCAAACAGATATTTTGATACCAGATACATAGTACAACTTAAAAAAATTCTGCTTTATTCCTTTTCTGAAGCAGCTTACTGAACATTATCTTATATATATAGTTGATTGAATCTAACATTAATTCATTGACTTTCTGTATGCTATTGAATCCTGGTAAAGTCCATATTAGACTAGAAATGGCTTTAGTCTTATTATCCAGTAAAACATTCACCCATCTTGAAATTGTTGAAATATGCAAAGAAATCGAAAAGAATGTTTTATACAAGCCGAAATGAGATAAACAATTCTACGCAAAGAAACGGAAGCGATTGCTTTTTTTAGAAACCCATTTTATTAAAACGCAATGAATATAGTTGATGACTGATATGCATGGTCATGTGTTGAATATCAGACTTCCAATTTGTAGATATGGGTTTTTTATATACATTTATTTGTTACTTGATACGGACGGATACAGTACTTAGTTTACGAAATTATATGAATTGGTGCAATTAAAAAGGAGAGCTTTTTGCTCGTTCTCAATTTGTTCTACTTTCGGTTGATGCACAAAAACTAACCTTCTTGTGCCTTTACAAGTAAATACGTGTACCAACATTCTGGTTAAAGTACTTTGGAGTTTGGAGTATGTATTATATGTAAAAGTACTTCGTAAAAGTTTGACTTAACTTAAACTTCGTTACTGAATGCAATTCCGTCAAAGTATCAAGTACCTACATGTGCTCTCAAACCCTTCCTTCTGGGGATCATGTCTGCGATACCTATATCTTACATTTCCGATAATTTAAGCAATTCAATTTACCCTGTAAAGTGTAAAGGGAAAGAATGTGACAAAATCCTAACGCTATTAACTTTGAGGTAGAGTATAATTGATTTGATGCAAACAACTTCATGCAGGAAAGTTCAAAATGAATGTATGTAATCAAATAAACGGCACTCAAAATGGCTGACAAACAGCCAGAGAAATTCATTAGTCTTCATTTATTTGCGGTGAAGATAAGATTTTGTTTTTCGACTTTAAGTGATAAATTATAAAATTATTGGTTCTTGATTGGTACATAGTACATATTATGTCGCGGCGATTATGTACATAATGCTGTAGTTTATCAGTTGACTGGATAAACTGGATTGCTTCTGAGAACGTGGCCCATTGATCATTTAAAGCTGTCTCATGAATTCTTTCCTTAACAGTGAACAGACACATTCGCATTCCATTCCAATCTTTAATCTTGACTTTTGGAGGCACAATTATCAATTTATCGCATCATCGCCAACCCGTAATAACCCATGCCCTTTTCTTTTCTCAAAGTTGACACATGAGAAGGACATTGAAACGTGATCCAATAATGTTTTCAGATTTTACGCATTTTTATAATCGATGGTCAAAGATACATTTATTCGTATTATTACTCAAAGTCGATATGTTTTATAAATAATTAATTAAATGTTATGTCGTAATACCAAAATAAGCTTAAAATTATCAAAGTACGTGCAAGCAAACAAGAAATTCCAAAATAATCAGAATA
>VYYJ01002327.1:0-22416 GCA_021029165.1 Cyphoderus albinus | reverse complement strand
TTTATAGTTCTAATCAGGTTTGATGTTTTATGATTATTTTCATGACTCTCATCATCTTTCGCCGCTAGCTCTTTGTCTCTCGACGTCGACGTCATATTACTGTGCTTTTAATTATGAAATGTTCCTGCGATGATAAATAGTGAGACACGGTTTCGTTATTCACGTGACCATGTTGGAATTTATACAATATTTTGATTTAAAAAATATATTATATTAAAATTATATTTTTTAAGTAAAAACATGTCCCTTTCACGGAGACTTGTTATGCAGCCTTCATTCAACCCTTTTTAAAGGCAAAGTGTAATTAAATATTATTAAAAAGTACATAGAAGATAAGAATGTGTGATGTGGCCAAATCGATGTTTGCGACTAAATGAATTTTGAAAGAAAGTATAAAAGCATGATTTATGAGCCATTAGGTACACACATTTAACTCAAAAGTACACATTGGTGATTTTGGTACAGGAAATGGAAGAGGGAGAATAGGTAATTAATTAAAAACTACCTGTGTGAATTGTATGATGATAGAATTAAGATACCCTAACTCTTCTCTTCTAATATAGTGTAAGAGATACGTAATTCATTTTGCATTGTCAACCGACGGGATTATGAATTATTAATTTTAGAAACGGAAAAAATAATATAGGTAACCATCATCATGTGTTATGCATACATGCAAATTTTGCTAGTAAACTTTTAGAATTTTTCACACTTGTTATAGGCACACGACACACACTCACACGTAATTACGTTATAAAAAAGATTATCAACAAAGACACAATTACCTAACTAACTCGAAACCGAACGAAACTTTCTTTCCGTTCATTCTGCATACGCAATACGCACACACACGACACGAGACATTCAACGCTCTTGTGGTCAAATGTCACAATATCACATCCTATCTCGTTTTCATCAATGCATCATCATTTTATTGCTTTTATAATTTAATACTCTTTGCCTTTATGCAAAAGCTTTTGCTTTGTCATCGTAAATAAAGATTTTGCAGAAAAAAAGTTTAATATGTTTGAACATTATCATCTCCGTCTTTGTCTCCATTCATGAAATGAAACTATTTTATGCGTAATCACATTTTAGGTAAGGAAAGTACAAAATTATTTGCAAAGGTTAGGGATGAGTTGAGTTCATTTGATTCTTCCTTCCTTCCTTCCTCTGTAAAATTCACTGTTAAATATTTTGCAAATTTGCCTTACCTTAAAAGATAAAATTTTGTATACAATCGGGCAATCGATTGACCCTTTCTAAAAAAGGGTTTCCCCTGCGAGGTTTTACAGTGTCTCGTAAGATTAGAAACCAGGAATGCATTTTCCTTTCGTTTCACCGTTTTAAAATAATTTAAAATTTCAACGATGCTAATTTACATGATAAAAAGTTTGCTCATCGTCCAAAAATTACGTCTCAAGCAAATTGCAGACATTGTATTGTAAAAGTGTGATTACATAGGTGGTGAAGATGATCAATCGACAAACCACACTTGTCCAACCAACATGTATGTAGTAATAGCATGGTCTCACACTGAATTATAATCACGTAATCATCACATCCAAATAAGTTGCCTAAATATTGTTAACAAGCACGATAACCAAAGATCATTTTATCGGTTTTTTCGTTATCAAAAGATATAATGTAAGAACAAAAATAAAAGTATTAGGTTCAGCAAATGGCTTAAAATTGCTTGCTATTATGAAATAAATACATGTAAAGAAAGGCGAATAATAAAGCTCGCAGCACACGACAATGCAGTTTTACTGATTTTTAATGAGCTTTGAAAAGAGAAGAGAAAACTTTCGATTTCATTTTGGCATTAGCCAGCCTTAGCCTTGATAAGATATTGCGATATTATTGCGTACGTAGAAAAGATAAGAGTTACAAAGTAGTATAAATATTAATATTACCAAAACTCTAAAGCGGATACGCGATTTGTTCACTGAAACCATAAAACACAAACAGGTTTACGTAGTTAGCTGGTTAACTGACTTGCTCAATACTTCGCCACGGTTCATCATCATTTCAAGTAAAAATCATAATCATAATCAACGTGAATGAGCAACTGAACTCTGCACTTGCCTTTTGTCGTGCACAAAAGTGCAACATTCAGCATATTTCCGAATACCTCACTTGACCAAACAAATTGAAAGCTTCGAACTGAAATTAAGACCTAAAAAGGAACGTCACTGTTTTTTATTTCAGGTTTACTTCTAACTTCTAAAGGAAGTAACAAATTAAGGAGTTTAATTCTAGAATTGACCGTGTGTGAGGAGAATGCATTAAGAACTGACTTTCGTCACTTTTATGTTTTTCGTCGTTATCTTTATTGAATTAAGGTCCTTGTAACTATAATGCTTCTTGCTTTTACCTCTTGGTGCTCGCTCGCCTGCAGTTGGTCTTCAAGAGCATTTAACTTGTGTGGCTGACCAAGGCAATTTTTTCTTCTAGGGAAGTGAAGGCACAAGGCACTTTACTAGTAACAGGTGTAACATTTACAATTAGACGCACGTTTCTTTCAATTAAGATATGATGCGTAACTTGAGTGAAATGAGCCCATAAAATACAAAAGATTACTACCAGTGTTAGTAGAGCAATCAAAGTAATGTACCTAAGTAATGTGGCTGAAATGATATAACATGTCATCTAAGAAGATGATATGAGGCTTGAGCTTGAGACTTGAGAGCACCAGCCAGAGAGCCAACCCTTCCGACCCATTACCCACATTTTCTTTCTTTCAATAATGCTCAATTTTTTACTTGGATCATTGAACTTGTAACAGTAATCAGCGTGATAAAAAAATGTATCCACTTTTCATTCATTCTTATTTAGAACAAGTTTCTAGCAAAAAGCAATATTGTTGGACAGGCTGCGCCAAATTTATGTGCGGTGAGCAGATACACAGACTTCAGAAGAAAATGATTATGTCATAGATCATTTAGCTATACGATACGTATCACAGGCGCAGGTGCATTCTTCTTTTTATCATCTATCTGTCAACAACACAACTCAATCAATCAGTCAAACGTGTAGCTAAACAATTTTCCAATATTCACTGGCTCGACGCGGTACTTCGATCGATTTATCACTTCCTTACATGCTTTAAAAATGTCCACTTAATTTGTCATACGTCATGCATGACACTGGTGAGGGAGACGAGCTTCTATATAATACAATCGATGTGTCAAATTGATCAGGGTTTGGTATGTGACTAACATTTTCATGCAATTTACAGTCATTCGCGTTGCATGAGAAAGTAAAAAAAAAATATTTGCAACTTGCAAGTAAATATACGACTCGTAATTACTTTACAGTACAGTACGTCGTAAATTGATGGTTACCTACCTTAACATTCAACTGCTGATTCGTGAATGTGGATGGAATAAGAAAGACAATGAATAAATATTTTAGAATTTTTATATAATTAGCAATTATTTAATTTTTTGTCACTTTTATGCCGTCACATCGCTGCATAAAGCATTACCTTACATAAACAACAAGCAAGCATTTTTACTCTTTGGAAAATCAAATACAAATTCCAGAATTTATCACTGGTCGTTTCCTCTTTAAATCTCTCAACAGTCTCAACTTTCAACTCTCAAATTCTCATGTTTCTTGCAACAAATCCGCAAATTCTGCATCTGTGTATTTTTGAGAATCCAGTTGTTGGGCATCTTTGATATTGTTTCTTCTACTAGCTTGAAACTTTTGGAGGTGTTTTATTGTCGTTACTACTTTGAAAATAGATGGTGTGGTCATGGCGGAACTTAAAAATTGCTCGACTTCATCTTCCGAATGCGAAGAATTGTTTCGTACATACTCATAATAATATAGCATTATTTCTAAGGCGAGAATGAGAAAACCTGTTCCACACAAACAGCCGCACACCACCAACATTCCGAACAAGTGGGAAACGACGATGTAGTCAGGTTTGAGGTGAGCTTTCCACTCTGCAACTGCCTCTTCATCGTGTAAAATTTTAGTCTCGTACTTCCACCTCCATGAAGACCACCCTTCCCAAGCTTCGCGTAGTCCCGTGTCGTGCATCCATTGTAAACTTTTTTTCACCCAAGGTCTGTTAACGGTGTAGATCTCCCAGTGTGATAACCTCGGTGCTAACTTTTGTTTCAGCGTGTGGCAGTAAACCAAGGACAAAAATGACTTTTCCGGTGGTAGTACCCCATACTTCTCAAATGCTCGTTCATATCCACGAAATAAAGCATCGGTTGGGTCTCCATCGTCATGAAAGTTGGCAAACTTTCTCTCATTGCGCATCCAGCTCATTACCACAAACATTCCTTTATCTTGGGTGTCATCAATTTGGTAAAAGCTTTCATTCAGATTCTGGAGCACTCCAGCCATTTGAAAAAAGTGGATAAACTGCATTTTCTCAAAAGGCGCTTTCTTCAAAGATGTCTTTGCATTCCATAAAATTTTATAGTTGTTATCCAAGAGTTCCTTGAGGCTCTCAAATTTCGGGGGAGGCAGTGACACTGAGACCAAGCTGAGAACCACGTTTCCATATAGCAGGGCCAAATGCATTGCCACCAGAGCCATGACAAGGTACTTCCGGTTGTGGATCACACCTTCTCCAAATATCAGCTCAAGGTTGAGAAACAGCTCGCGTAAGTATGACATGAGGAGATTCACTTTATCTTTGACGTTTTCATGGAATGCCACAGCTGCAGACTGCAGTAAAATTGTCCCCAAGAAAATCATCCAAACGTTGAAGGTGAAGCATTGCGTCCAGGTTCGAAAATGCAATTTTTTGCTCTTCATCGGAATCACAGACGTGCCATCGAAATTGCAGTATGAAATAGTGGTCGTTTTGAATCTATTGAAGAATACCCCTGTGAGTTGATGATGGGGAAAATGGTTACTTTCTTTCGTGAAATATGTATCAACAAAGGGATTCGTGTATTTTGTAGTTAGCGTCCTATCCCTAGAGCTGACAGTGCTCCTGTCCACTATCTCAAGTGTCATATTGTGCAGTTCGGAAATGTGCTCCGCCGCCATTATTTCAAAGGTACAGTGTTTTAGCAGATGAGTGTATGCCTTATCTCGCAAACAAGAATCCAGGGAAGTATTGATAAAATAAAATCGATTGTGAACCAACGTTTTCACTCCATTCACACTGATATCCATCCAGCCCCAGAAATTTTTTCTATGGAGTGCTACAGGATTCTCGAACAAAAATACTTTTTTCTCTGTCAGCAAGAGTCTAGAAAATGTCTGATTGTTATCTAAAATGTACGTAGATGAGGCATTAACAACAAGTTTCACCGCTGGGAAATAAAATGCATACGGTGGCATAAATTTTCTTGTGACATTTGTAATTCCACATTTTGATAAACAGGAGTTCAAAATTAAAATGAGAGTTGTAGGAACCATTCCAAACTCAAAGTAAGTCTGCATTGCTGCCTTCAAATTCCTTTGTGATTTGGAGGACCACAGTGGCACAATGAGAATATCGAATGGAGCTTGGAATCGGGCGATGTACTTTCCACTACTGCCGCCACTGCTATTAAATCTTGGAAACCACGAGCGACTGGAGAAATTGTTTCGGGGCAAGCCCTCGGGAATAACGCTGCGGTTTAAGATTAAGATTCTAGTTGGGAAAGCGATTTTGGAGGGATCCAGTTCAAAGTGAAACTTTGCCATTGTCTTTTTAAATTGGGAAGCGACTTTTTCATCCTTTCTATTGTTAGACTTGGGTTGGTTGACAGACGGAGGTGGGAACACGGTGAATAAATGGAGTACGCAGTTTTCTGCCTCGAGTCCTAGCTCTATGCCAGGACCCTTTTCGCTGGCTTCAATTAAAGTTAGTTTAGACTCCGTTTTTGTAATTAGCAGGATAATCACTGCTAAATACAATAATCTAGAAATAAAAATGGGAACGGTCGAAGTTGCCATTTCAATGTTGTTTTGCCGCATACAACGCGTAAGGTTGGGTCATGTGTCACCACCTACAAACGCCTCGTAACTTGTTATAAACGTATTAAAATGACAAAATACTTTTCGTTTTTCATTTTAATTTTCATTGGAAAGAAAGTCAATCTTCCGTAACACTTAGCCTGCATGTTGGCCTGTTCCTTGCAGAGTGTTTGCGAAAAAGCCAAACTTGAAAAACATCTCAACTGCGAAATATCGTAAATGCCAAGCAACCCGAAGGAGGAGCCGTTGTTATTGTTTTCATCAAGCCAAATTCACTTTACAGTGTTCAAAAATTAAAAGTCGATATTTTATTGTACGCATTAAACATACAAATCCACACACCAATATTACAAGGCAAGGGAAGGTCGTCACGTGAAGCAAGAATGGCCGAAACGCATGCGACTCTTTTAAAAGGTTATTTATGACGGCAATGGGACAATCTCATAACTTTTAAAATTGCTCTCATGGTATACAACAAAGAAAAATAGATTACACCAAAGCCAACAGCCTACAATGTAATTTACTCCAGTTACAATGCAAAACCAATTAGTATGCTTTTAATATTCGCTTTAGAATTAAATCGCAAAAATACGCCAGATAAAACTGCTTAACTCCAGTTGACAACGTGATAACTCCTTTTAACTCATATGAGTTGGTTTAATTGGTTTATCAAACAGTCAAACTGAGCTAAAAGTTAGGTATCTTAAATGACCGTAAAGAAGAACAAGGATAAAATCAATATAAATAATATGCAATAAATACAAACTAAGAAACTTGCTTTTACAATGGACAGCCATTACTGCTTTTCATAACGACAAAGATTTTTTTACCCATTTCTTCTGACATAAGACTTAATACTTAAGAACATAAGTTTTTAGATTTTTTTTGGTACTCTGTAGCGATTAAGTCAACTTGTGAATCACATCGGTCCGTATATAAGGTACATCTTTCCATCGAAGCAGTTGATCAAGGCACTCGTCGGTTAATCAAACATCAAATCAGTAGAATTTATCGTAGTTGGAGATGACTTCATCTTCAAGACACATGATCTTGTCTCAGCAATAAAATGATAGGCGATAGTTGGTTTTTACCATGTCGTGGTGCAAACCTGTCTTTTATTTTTGGGATGGGTAAATAATGTTTGACTTTTCCTCAAATTCAGCTCCGTAAATAACGGATGCTAAGGATGTCTGGCGAGGAAAAGGTTATCATCATCAATAGTAATCATTAACGGCAGGCATCGCATTTCAGGCAAAGTGGAGAATCTTCATTACGCCTTCTTGGATAACGTTATATGACGCGCAGGTGCAATGCAGTGACTTTATTTTTTATTACGCAACGCAATGCAGCCAGCCCATGCTTGGTCATTAATGTCTTCATTAAATTGCATTTAGGCATTTACAGACGTAGGCACCCTCGACCGCTGCAAATGGTCATTTTTGATTTCGCATCTTCCTTGTTCCTCTACAAATGAAATTTTCACTTCAGTTAAGATTTAAAATTAAAATTTGAGGAGTGTGTCTGACCATTTGCGTGTTATCTAATTAAGCATGGCAATAAATGGACGTGGGAGTGCATTTTTAATTTTACTTCTCAAAGTATACTTTTTGGTTCCTCTTTGGGTCTTCCAAACAGGAAAGAGTTTTTTCTTCAATAATACATAATTTTTTCCTTTCTTTAACAATTACAGATTGAGAGGAAACTAATTTTGGATGATTACCTCAATAGAACCATTGTCTACAAAGCAGATATAAAACGTATCCCTTATGGCATTCATTTTATGACTTTTTTGTAATTTATTTAGGTTTCACTTTTAAAATTCTCTCCTGGGGAGAATTGCATAATTCAATCCTTATCCTCGGATGGCTATGCAGAGGCGTCTATTTTAGAGGTTATAGCTTATAGCATGTGTCAATGTTACAATCACCAAAAAATTATATTATTAGTATTATTTCACAAAATACAAAGTAAAAAGGATGAGACCCACAAGTTCTCAAGTCTCCCCAGAATCATATTGTTATTAAAATGTAAAATCATTAGTACATTATTTAGCTACATTACATGTAGTTACATTAAGTATGTTTTCTTAACTTACTATTTCCCTAAATCTATTTATGTTTTCAAATTTGAGAAGAAAAAAATCAATGACAAACTGCTTCGCACTGGTCACGGGTCATAAATCGGTTGGTGTTACCACCACCGCATCCGTAGAAAATGAAGGGACTGCATTTAGCTTTGTTCGTGTCGAAATGCCAAACCAACTCTGGCTTCCCGGAAGCTTTCTTCTGCTCTTCAGTCTCACACCGTCCATCGTCAACGGGTTGAGAACACACTCCGTCTGTGAAAAAGAAATTAACCGTATTTAAATTTTTATACAGCAAAGATAGTTAGAATCGTATTATAGCATTACAAATTATACATCTTCAACTCTGTTGACTACTTCATATAACCCATTTTAACTCATCTCTTAGATGGTCGAAAGTGGTTTATAAATGAGATTATATAAACCACATTGAACCAACTTATTGATGAGTTAAAATGGTTTATAAGGAGTCAAACGGAGTTAAAGACGGTTGTAATTGATATTTTAATACCTTCTGCACGCTGAGGAGTTTCACCATCAAACACATCTTGAAGGCTGCACTTGGAGCAGGTCTCCTCGCAGTCGGCTTTCTTTAAGAAACGGTTTTTGTTTCCTCCTCTGCCACTCCAGCGGAATCTCACGCAGCTCCCTTCGGAAACATCGAAGTACCACATCCGAAATGGTGCCTTTCCACGGCTGGAGCCACGGTCGGCAGTGAGATTGCAGTAATCTAATGATGGGACGAGTTTGATTTTAAAATGGATATAAATTTGATAATTGGTCACTTAAATTAATCCAACGTATGTACCTGGACAAACGGGGGAAGACTCTGTATTGTCGTCAGGTTTTGTTGAAATTGGTTTTGTTTCCTCGCACGCTGCCCGCTGCGATTTATTCAACAGTATTGTGACTGCAAATGCAAAAATTATAATAGGTCTTAGACTGGACTGTTGTTCAACAACAGTTGAAGTTTTTTTTGCCATTTTGAAACTTTTTTGGTAAATAGTTGTTGCAAAGTTTTCCAGTAGTGAATGCTCGTCATTCAGGTAAGACTGTTCTCAAACGAATGAAGAGTAAAATCGGGAACCTTTAAAATACATCTAGCATTAATCCATGAGGTAAATTTGTTTTGCTACACAGTGAATCATTAAATTACAATGCAAATCTATTTTTAATTATATGCATAAGCATGAGCAACTAATAAATTCGATGCATATTTTTGCCTTTTGCCCATCCTCTGCTGCGACAAACTTGTCTTTAGATGATACATCGTCAATGAGTCAAACCATTTTTGGATGAGTTAGCAAAGTAATGAAAAAACAAATAAAGTTAATGGGAATTTACAACTTTACTGTCAACAAATTTTTAAATACTGTTTTTGTTATGTCGCGGTAAAAAACATCTCACATATTTTCTGATTGAGTAATAACACATCTATTTTTAATATCACACGGAGATTATTAAAACTTTTAAATTTATTTATACATGCAAGAAATCAATCATTCACTCCTGGAGAAATTTCACTCTCCTCGTGGAGACTGGAACAGGAATCCATGACACGCCTTTGCCAAAACATAGAATGCATTGATTAATTTTATCCAGCAGGAATCCTTGGCAGTCAGAAACGCCAGCATATCTTGAGTCTTGAAGTTCTCCGAGCAAATTCCAGAAGCTAGCAATTTGATCGTTAGAAATTGCGTAAATAAATTTTTCATCAATGTCAACACCAACTACAGCCCCCCTTTGATTCTGGTCCCTGATCCATTCGCTTTTAACATTATAAACATCTTTTTCTCTGTCCACCTCAAGCGACCAAATGCTAACGGAACAATCATCACCTCCGCATACGATTGTATAAGATTGATGATTTCTATCGTAGAGTTGACGAAGCCTGGCTTTCATTGATAAGAAAGCGGTTCTGCGCAACAGAGTCTTAAACTCTGGTTTCCTTTCGGGTAAATTCATTTTGCTCGATTCTTTGCTAGGGCTAGAGTTCTGCTGGCCTGAACTGGCTTCACCGCTCCATTTCCACAAGATCAAATATCCATTTGAAGTGACTCCACAGAGTAAAACTTCATCATCTACGCTTTCTTCGTCACGACGCAGCAACTGGATTCTCATTACAGCGTGATCATTTCCAACTAGTAGACCAGCTATTTTAAATTTTTGTGTTTCAGTATTAAAGTATAAAACTCGAACGTATCCATCAGAACAGGCACTAAAGCACCATAGCTCGGCATTGTCACGTTCAACGACGACAATATCCATAATTCTTACATCCCCCTCCGTTTGTTTGCACGCTGTTTTAACGAGAACAATTTCTTTGAGGATTCCCATTTTCCCGTTATCTGTTTATCAAATATCGAAATTATAAAATAGTTTGCATAATTATAAGCTACGTATTAAAATAAAACAATGATATGGAACTAATTAGTAAATACTTACCCCATTTATAAATGCAGAGTTGGGATTTTCCTCCCCCCGTGAATATAAATGACCGGTTGGTCACAGTGGTAATTTTCCACGCGCATCTTACACTGGAAACGTGATTTTCCATACTCTGAATGCATAAATTCTTTTGGTTCGGTACATCCCATTGGAACCATTTCAGTGATCCATCTTCGCTTCCCGTGATATACCCAACTTTATTTTCCGATTCATATGAGTCAAGGAGTACAGCGCAGTTTATTGTTCTGCTGTGCAACCCCTCCTGTAGAAAAGGAAGATCAAAAGCATCAA
The DNA here is from genome assembly GCA_021029165.1 of Cyphoderus albinus. NCBI lineage: Eukaryota > Metazoa > Arthropoda > Collembola > Entomobryomorpha > Paronellidae > Cyphoderus > Cyphoderus albinus. The sequence goes on along the minus strand of VYYJ01002327.1, from coordinate 11,654 downwards.
TAACCTAACTTATTATAACTTTCTTTGACTACTTTATAAACCATTTTAACTCATTCAATGAGTTGGTTCAAAGTGGGTTAAAAGGATTCAAAAGGTGTTACAAATCAGTCAAACGAAGTTAAAAATAGTTCATTAAGATTTAAATCAGCGTAACAAAGTACATGCTAACATTGTTTTAGATGGAACACACGAATAAATTCAACATTTAATTTTTTAATGACCTTCAATGTGACATTGAGGTATCCTTCCATTGGTAAGAAGTTGTAGAGAATCTCCTTGTCTCTAACAAACGTGAAAGCCGCATTCTTTGAACCTTCCAAACCGTGACCGTACTTAAAATCCCATTTGCGATTGCCTCCCAAACCACAAGGGATTTTTGCAATTGTCCGTTTCTCATTTATACTATGAACCACGAAATCTTCCTATAGACGAGTAAAAAATAACGAATAAAAGTTAAACTTCATATAATCAGATATTCAATGATAAAGGAATAATAGTGCGGACCTTTAGAAATCCGCAAACCAGAGTTTGTCCCAGGTTAATATAAATGCCGACAATCCAGTCAAAGGGGAACGAAAATGTCATCAGAGGTACAAACTTCGTATCAAGGTCACTTTCGGCGTTAGTTTTCAAAGAAAATATGCGCACTTTTCCATCTCTACCGCTGGAATACAATTGAGAATCGTGGTAAACCAGACTGGTGACACCGTCCTTGTGAGCATCTTCATATTTACTTATGACTTCATTTGATTCGTGATAACGGAATAGATGAAGAGTGCCAAGTTCATCCCCCAAAACAAGGAATTTTCCTTTTATTTCCACCGCAGCAGGTATTCCGGGTCGTGACAAGTTTAATTCAAATGTCTGAATAAACTCAACATCCGATCTTTCTCCTTTATCATTTTCTTTTAGAAGTAACGCGACTATCCGATTAAAACATACGATAAGCAGCCTTGAGACATCTAGCCAGATTAGTGAAATAATATTCCATGATAGTTTCGTCATGAAAGTTTTCTTTGCGCACATCTGAGCAGAGTTTGTCGCCTCGTTTTCTAATTACAGAAAGAAAAGTTTAGTTTAGTCAAATCACAAATGTTTTAGAAAATAAAGTATGTGTCTGTGAAAAATTTACCAGTAAAAAATATTTCGGCTGTATAAAAGTGGCCATTATTTCCAGCTACGGCTACCATTTTATGGTCTGGCGATATCTTGATCATTTGATATCCTTCACAACGAGAATCATACAATAGGTCGAACTGTTTCCCTTGCCAGTTGAGTCCCATCACCCTACCAGATTCCATTGAAACAAGGACGTGATTCAGGTCCAAGAAGGCAGCCATTTTGGGGTAATCATTATTTTCTGGAAGTGAAATAAAACGGTAAAAGATGTAAGTCAAAAGTTTTTGAATCATTCCAACGGGGAAAGTCAAGTAAAGTTTATTTAATCACGTACTTGACCACCTTCCTGAACCCTGGATTCGACTCTTGTCTTCGGTTTCAGGGTCAAATGGAATGACATCAAACGGGAGTATTTTTGGTTTCAGGCGATACCACCATTTGGGCCATTTCCGAATGGACCCTTCGCTCCCACCAGTATACTAAAACAAATAAATACAGAATTACAATTGAATTGACAATTTTTCACTGAACAGCCCAAACCTCTTCCAAAAACGAGTAAGTTTTTCATACCAGAATTTCGAAATCTTCATCATAATCACAGGTAAATATTGGGGCACCATCATGAGCCCTCCAACTTTTGTGTAACTCTCCATCCTCAAAATTGTTAACACGTACTTCAGAACTCTGCAACGGATCGAGTCAATAGAAAATGGCTTGAGGAACTGTTACATTAAATATCATATCCATTTTTTTGAATTTTCAGTGTTTTCTAACCTCTCCAACTGAGATGATGTAGTCATGAACCGCCAAAGCCTTCCAAACACGAGCATCGTGTCCATAAAATCGGCGGTGCAGCTTCACTGTTTCTTCCTCTCCGGCTCCAGAAAATATCCAAACGGCTACAGTCCGGTCGTCAGAAGTACTTAACAATAATTTCCTTGAGCTGTAGTACTCTAGTGAGAAAATAATACCCTGTAGTGGACAGAACAAAAATTAAATGATTAATAAAATATTAACTTCCACAAAATTTCCTTTGACTACTTCATAAACCATTTTAACTCAATATACATGTGGTTCAAAGTGAGTTAAACGGAGTTCAAAATGGGTTGTCAAATGTCAAGAGTAAAATCAAGGAGAAAATGTTTTAAAATAACTCCGCGGTTAACGTACATCATGGCATTTTAATTCATGCCTAATAACAGACTTTTCTCCAGACACGTCCCAGACCATGACCCCATTAAAAACAGTTCCAGCAAAAATCCGCAAATCCTCCTTCGACCTGCCGGAAATCTTTCCTGAAAATAACGTCTCCGACTTTGAGCATTTAATTCGGCTGGATTCTCTAAGCCCTGTGAAGTTTTCTGGAGACTCCTCTGAAGAAACTCGTTCATAAATCACTAAAATATTCAGTACAGAGAGTAAGGCAAGAACGTTTCCTCCTTCCAGCCATTTCGCTGTCACCGGAACAAAGTCAAAGTTCATCAGTCTATTTGTGGTGCATTGGTCTTCTTCGCTGAATTCCAGCATCTTTACTTGACCCTTAACGGACCTAGTAAATCTGATGACAGTTCCTTCACTTCCTGCCCAAATGAAGCCAACGTAGATAAAATCAAACGGTTTGTCATTGTCACACCGTTTATGCCACTTGGTAGGATCATCTCCAACTTCGAGTCTGGGCCAGTCAATAAATTCCATTCCGGAAATGATAAACTGACTAGGAAATAGCTGAAATCTCTGGAAGCTCTGTTTCTGCACATAAGCCATTTTCACCACGATTGAAGGACCTTCACTGGCAACCAAAATGATGCCATCCAGCAACTTTAAACATGTCACCGGAAGGCAGTGATGAAGAAGCTGCTTGGTTTCACGGCTACTAATAAAATTAAAATCTGCTATGTCACTGGTCATAGTTTCCTTCGACGGACTGTCGAATTCGAGTGGAATGTCCTTTGCTTGTTTTGAACTACTGGAATCAGATGAACCGTCTCCAGGTTCTTCACAAAGACGAAGGTTCTCCATCGCCTCCATGGAATAACTTTAATTAAGAATTAATTGCCCGTTCTTTCAATTCCTTTTCGCATTTGTCATTTTGTTGTTTGTCCTTTAAACCAGAAGCAGGTGCATGAATATGAGCACATCGATAGAGTCTTGTTCTTGTTACAAGTTTCGTCTGATCAGCCGGCTCGGTTTTGCATGAGCTTACTACCGGGGCACAGGGAGAATTTCCTTCATTTACGACTTTACTTGATGTTGAGTAGAATTTTGCGTAAAAATGCATTTTGCAATTGCAAAATGAACTTTGTTCTGTTTGTTGGTATACATTGCAAATTCTTTGGAAAATTTTTGATATGCTTTTACTGGTATTCTCCCGTGATCACCGATATTTCCATTTCCACTTCACTTTCGCACGTAAAACAGTGCAGTGACAACAAAACAAACATGACAAAGACAAAGACCAAACTACAATGCAGTATGAGCTATGATTATGAATATGTTATTAAATTGCTAATTTTCCATGATGATGTGAAGGTAGGTCACTGCTCATCATCTCTTTCTCTGTCAATCATGAATGAATGAACGCGGCTTCACGTGGTTAGCACGTTGATTTTATTATTTCAAATGTGAACTACTGTAGGCGTCATTTCTATTGTAATGAAATGAATTTAGTTTTGTTTCAACGGAAGGGTTTTAATCAATTACCAAAAAGCAAACACCACGCGGACGATCACATATAAATACGTTTGAGTAAATGGGATGAAGTTGACATGCTATTGTCAATGACACTGTTTGTTACTGAAATTAATATCAAAGGTTATATGAATGTGTGTGCTATGCGAATTAAATATAATTTACCACTCCGTTATTTAAATGAATACAGAAATTTTATCTGACCTTTTGTGGTAGATTAAAGGGAGCGGCCACATTATCACCGACAAAATTAATTGTTATTTATTGGTATGCATGACCAGGTAGATTTTCAGTTGTTGCATGCAGTTTGAAGCGAAGCCAAGAGTGTGTTTTAAAAAAATCGTTGCTCTGTCTTGTCATGCATGGAATGTATATTTATTGACAAATCTCATCAGTACATTTGCCTGATTTATTAAGATTTGGACATAAATTGTTAAGTGAAAAGTGTTTCGAAACGATTCTCCAGCCTATATAAAAGTCTGCTACTTACCAAAGTAAACAGATTGAGATGGTTGCAGAACATCCAGAGGATTATGTCAGAGAACTCAGAGACAAATTTAAGTGGCCAGAATATGTCGTGTTTGCAGTGGTCTTATCCCTTTCAGCAGCAATAGGAATTTTTCATGGGTTTTTCAGCAAGCAGGCAAAAATAAAGACTAATGATGAATTTCTGATGGGTAATCTGGAAATATTAAAATAACAACAATATCTCAGAAAATAGTAATTCAGATAAAGAATTTTAAGCCGTGTAAGTACTTATTTAAATAATACCTAAATTATTAGGTGGTCGATCAATGGCCGCGTGGCCTGTGGCGTTATCCATTATGTGCAGGTAAATCAGGTACCCTAATTGAAATGAATTTAGGATTAGGACATATGAATTTTAATTCAAAATTGTAACCTTTGCTTTTTAGTTTTATTTCTGCACTAACCGTTCTCGGGAATCCGATGGAAACATATCTTTATGGAACTCAGTACATGACGATAATTTTTTCCTTCATTCCACTAACTTTGATTCTCCAATACATTTATGTTCCTGTCTATTTTAATCTGCAGCTTACATCTGGATACAAAGTAATTTTAATGAGTACCATTTAATTTTCATTCATGTAATGCAACACTAACGGTTTTTCTAATGATGCTAGTATTTTGAAATTCGATTCAACAACGTTACCCGGCTCATTCTGTCATTCATCCACTGTTTTTACATTATTTTCTATTTGGCACTGGTAGTGTATGGGCCAAGCTTAGCACTGAAGCAAGGTATTAGCTTGATTACTTTTTGCATGGTTTCAATTCTTATCCAATTAGCAGTTTTGTAATATTCTTCAGATTGATACCCTGTGGATTCGTTATTTTAGTTACGGGATTTGAGACCCGCTTGTCTGTTGGAATTATTTTCTTGATTTGTATCTTCTACTCAACTTTGGTAAGGATTCTTATTTAAATTAACTTCAATTACCTTCAATGTACCATTATCATAACGCATCATAAAAGATGGTTCAATGTGGTTTAAAAATGGGTCAAAAGCAGTTAATGATGAGTTAACATGATTAAATTAAGTTTTATTATAACCTTTGACCTAAAGGTGAATATTCCTGATTTTTTCAGGGTGGTTTTCGGGCTGTCATTTGGACTGACGCTCTGCAGGGCATAATAATGATTGTGTCTATAGCAGTGGTGGCGATAAAAGGCACCTTTGACGTCGGTGGTTTCAGTGAAATTTGGGAAAAACTTGGCGATACCGGTCGACTCTCAATTTTTCGGTAGGTGTTTAATTCATTTGCGTTTGACTTTAAAACCTAGATCCATTCTTTACTGAGACGTAATTCATAATAAGAGTCTGCGAGTGTTGATGTTTTATCCGATTAAAATATTTAGATATGATCCGGATCCCAGAACACGTCATAGCATTTGGACAGTTTGGTTGGGAGGGGTGATGCTTTATCTTACGATGATGGCAGGAATGCAGGCAAATATTCAGCGATTCTCCTCAATGCCAACTCTTAAATCCGTGATTAGGTATAAAATAATTTGAAGCACAATCGGATCAAAGAAAATAACTAAATAAATGTTTTGTTTCTGTAATAGTTTGTAATTTATTTTTTATATCAAAGATCGTTGTGGCTAAACTGTTTGGTCCTCACGATTATCATCTTTCTGTGTACTTACGTGGGGGTTGTCATCTTTGCTAGATTTTATACATGCGATCCCAGTAATGCGAAGGTAATTTTCTCCAAACTTCTTTTCTTAATCAAGTCGATCGATTATATACCAACTTAGCTTATCTTATGTAGCTTGTAGAAATGAACGATCAAATATTTCCTCTATTCGTTATGGACATGGTGGGGAACATCCCGTGTCTTCCTGGACTTTTTGTTGCAGGCATTACATGCGCTAGTTTAAGGTAGTTTTCATCACCAGCCAAATTACATGATTACAATAACAATTTTTTTTTCAATTCTTTGAAATACAATTTGTTAATTTGCTATATGTAGCACAGTCTCTAGTGGCTTAAATGCGATGGCTGCCCTTGTTATAGAGGACTTTGTGAAAACATTCAAACCCAACTTGAGTACGACTTTGCTTTTTAATCTTTCTCGAATTGTCAGCGTTGCAACTGGCGTCATCTCTTTTCTATTTGTGTTTGTCGTTGAAAAGATGGGAGACATCTTTCCGGTACGAAAAAACGTTTGACAAACAGTCAAAGTGAAGTATGAAAACGTACTACAAAAGACTTTATTTTTCAGGCTGCAGTTTCCTTAGTCGGGGTTCTCACTGGGCCAACTTTGGGTCTTTTCTCCCTAGGAATGATGTTCCCCTGGGCCAATTCATTGGTATTATGACTATTATATCTCAGCTTTCTTAACCAGAATTTTTATTGGTATCGATGAGTTATTTAATTCTTTGTGGTTGAAGGGTTCCCTGACTGGCTGTATGGCTTCGTACGTCTTCACAATAATTCTCGGCGCGGCGTCGGCAATTGAAGGAGCAAATAAAAACTTGTCGTCACAAGTATTGTCACTGTCGACAGAGGACTGCACTGAATTCTTTTCCAACATGTCAACCATCACACCTGTCAACCATACGTTTAGTTCTGCAGATACCTGGAAAGATTTGGAAAGTAGCGCATGGATAAAGCTTTCCTCCATTTCGTATCTCTACTTTCCGTTAGTCGGGACGTTTTCGACCATCCTCTTCGGTCTGATCTGTAGTGGAATTGTTTCGCTTCTCGGTTTGAGCGAGAATGAGAAGCCAGTGAGGAAGGACTGCATAAGTCCACCGTTTTATCGCCTATGGAAAAATCTTTTTCCAGAGCAAATGGCGAAATTGATCTCAGAAACGGAAGATGAAGACGTTGACAGAATAAGGTATGGTTCAATAGGTGGTGTTTCAAATAACGGTTTTATTGATTCCTTAGGTGAAAAGATTAAATTATAACTTTTGTATATTAAGTTATTATAAGTTTTTAATACGAATGTGATAAATATCAAAATATGTAATAAAAGTTTACAAAAGCTTTTAATTGTTCAGTTTCATTTGGCACACAGTTATTGTGATGATTAACACCCTGCATTCCCTACACACCCTGTAATACAATTGCGTGACTTTATTAATAACGCCATAAGAACAAGAGCCTATGGAAATCGTGGGTAGCACACAGTGCATTGGACAATTATTGACCCAGGTAAAGTGAGGAATCAATAGAGATTTTAGATATTATTTATTCAATTATTCATATTTGAATGTTATCAAAGAACATAGCAATTTTGGTTTCATGAAAATATTCAAATCAATTCCGGAATATAAGCCAAAGTATATTTTCAATCTAGTAGCGGAATAATATTTTCAATTTGACTAGGTACAAATCAGTTATTTATACTACGAACAAACGTCCCATTTCCTGTTCCATCAGCCAGCCTTTTCTGAAGACCAGCAGAGGTTGTCAAACTAATCAGAGTAATACCGCGATTACCGGTATTTCCATTTCCACATTGTCGCATTCAAATGTGTAGTGCCAATCAAAGATTGACGAGACAAATACCATACAAGTTTAAATGTCTATCATGTATGATTACGTTATTAGGTACTTTTAAATGCTTCAGGTGAGGTGACGATTACTTTTTCCTTGAATTTGATGTCAAGATAGGTCAATGATCATTTTATCTGTTGATTAATGATGAATGAATGACAGATTCATTTGTTAATTTATGTATATTTAATTATTCCATCAGTCGGACTTTCCACAGTGTCTGTAGCTTGAGCTGTTGGACGTCATGTCAATTGTCATGAAATGATGTTTTTTTCGTGTCCAAGAGGAAGCCTGGTTGCTACTGAAAAGTGAATGCAGAGTCATGTCGGTTAGAAACATTGTCTTATAAAATTTTGTGGGTGTTGACGTGTTGAGTTGGATGTTAACTGATGAATACAGATTAAACTTGATATGATAAAACACTCTGAGCTATGTAATTCGTACAGGATTTATTTAATCCATATGTGTAACGTGCCACCTGTCAGAAAAAGATTATCACTGGTTTAATTTATGCGAATACTTATTAATATTTAATATCAATTTGTGTTGGGCAACAAATCAACAATGTGTGGCTTATAAAAACTATATATCTATTTTGGATAGCATTCTAAAATTACCTACAAAAAATGTTATGTAAAGTGGGCATTTTTTGCAATGATTTGTCATTTATTTCCTCCATCGTACATAGAAAATTGATAAAAGGTTACGTATGCACATAATTAATTTGATTAATCAATTACGATTTACGAAAAGCTGATACTGTGCATAATAATGTTACTTATAAGATGACTTCAACATCAAATCAATCAATGCTTTGTCAATATCCAACGAGTAATACGATAATGAATGTGTTGTGCTACACAAATTTGCAACCCGGCTATTTAAATTATGTAATATAACGCTTATCTGAACTTTTGTGTTAGATTAGATTAGCAGGGCCCCATTATCGTTACTATAATGTTACTACATGTTACTAATAGAGTAACATGGCCAAAAAGAATTTCAGTTACGGGTAGACTGAAGTCAGGCCAAGAGAGTGTTCCCAAACAATCCTTGACTTGTCTCTGTGCATTTGTTTTTTCCGGCAAATTTATCTTCAATTATTTTCATCAGCACGTTTTTCGTAACGCCTATGAATGTGTACGAGTCGAAAGCGTTTCCAATTTTTTTAAACGAAAGTGCAAACTGTATTTTAAAGAATCTCCTAGTCCTGCCTGACTCAAGGTCGAGATGGTTGCAGTAAACCCAGAGGATTATGTTAAGGAACTCAGAGACAAGTTTCGGTGGCCAGAGTACGTCGTGTTTGCTGTGGTCTTATCATTTTCAGCAGCAATAGGAATATTTCATGGATTTTTCAGCAAGCAAGCAAAAGTGAAGAATAATGATGAATTCCTTATGGGTAATCTGAAAATTATTAAACAAAAAATTCAGTGGCAGAAAATTTATATCTAAAACAATGTTTTTAGGGGGTCGATCAATGGCGGCATGGCCCGTCGCGTTATCAATCATGTGCAGGTAAAACAAAAGATTCATGTCGCATTGGCATTGATATCTAGGATTCAAGGAATTTTAAACTTCTATATTTTTCTAACAGTTTTGTTTCTGCACTAACCGTTCTCGGAAATCCGATGGAAACATATCTTTATGGAACTCAATACATAACCATAGTCTTTTCCTTCATTCCACTAACTCTTATACTGCAGTACATTTATGTTCCAGTCTATTTTAATCTACAGCTTACATCTGGATACAAAGTAATTCCCCAAAAAATGCTCCACAGTTTAAAGAAGCACGTTAAAATATAATTGCGTACAACACTAACAATTTCTGTAATAATGCTTTATTACTTACTCTAGTATTTCGAAATGCGATTCAACAAAACTACTCGACTCATTTTGTCTTTCATTCATTGCTTCTACATTATTTTCTATTTGGCAATGGTCGTGTATGGGCCAAGTTTAGCACTGAATCAAGGTAAATTCACTCGTTGTATTTTTCTAATTTGAAAAATGATTTTTTCCAGATTGATTGTATATATTTAACCTTGTATTTTAGTTACTGAATTCGATACACGTTTGTCTGTTGTGATCATTTTCGTAATTTGCATCTTTTACTCAACGTTGGTAAGGATTCACTAAGGATTCTAGAAGTATTAATAATAGTTGGTTCAATGTGGTTTAAAAATGGGCCAAAAGAAGTTTTTAAAACTGCGTAAAACCTTTGACCTAAAGGCGAATATTCCTGAATTTTTCAGGGTGGTTTTCGGGCTGTCATTTGGACTGACGCTTTGCAGGCTGTGATTATGATTGTGTCTATAGCTTTGATGGCAATAAAAGGTACCATTGACGTCGGTGGTTTCAATAACATTTGGGAGAAACTTAAGGACACCAATCGTCTCTCGATTTTTCGGTAAAAATTTAATTCACAGCGGTGATTAGATGTGATAAAATTTTATCGATAAAACTCTTTGATCTCCTTTGCTGATATCATAACATAACATTTTTATTTTTTTATTTTGCATTTTTGTGTTCATGTTTTGTTAAAATAGGTACGATCCGGATCCCAGAACACGTCACAGCATGTGGGCGGTTTGGTTTGGAGGAATGATGCTTTACCTTACGATGATGGCAGGAATGCAGGCAAATATTCAGCGATTCTCCTCAATGCCCACTTTTAAATCCGTGATTAGGTAATAATTTATTGAGCCAGTGATCAGACGAGGATGACATCCAATTTTTGCTATAAATAACTAAAGATTATACTTTAATTGGTTTATCATGTATCTTTACGGCTTTAGATCTTTATGGTTAAACTGTTTGGCTCTTACGATTATCATCTTTCTGTGTACTTACGTGGGAGTTGTGATTTTCACCAGATTTTATACATGCGATCCTAGTAATGCAAAGGTGATTTTAATAACCCTCAAAGTACTTTGTTCATACACAAATCCATTTTCAGCTTTCACCAATGTCGATCTTGCAAATCATAGTTTGTAGAATTCACTGATCAAATATTTCCCTTATTCGTTATGGACATTGTGGGCGACATCCCGTGTCTTCCTGGACTCTTTGTTGCGGGCATCACCTGTGCCAGCTTAAGGTATACTAGAAAGCAAAGTGATTTGATCACAAGGAAGATTAAACAAATATCAATTTAACCTATCTCAAGATTATGAGAATTTCTCATTGAGAAATACATAATATTTTGTTGATTCGCTTTAGTACAGTGTCTAGTGGCTTAAATGCAATGGCCGCCATTGTTATAGAGGACTTTGTGAAAACGGTCAAACCCAACTTGAATACCACTTTGCTTTTTAATCTTTCCCGGATTATCAGCATTGGAACTGGCATCATCTCTTTTCTATTTGTGTTTGTGGTTGAAAGGATGGGAGATATCTTTCCGGTACGTAAATCTACAGCCTCAATAAATTTTTCCTTTGACGATTTCTTTTGTACGAATATAAAAATTCTTTCAGGCCGCCGTTTCTTTAATCGGGGTTCTCACTGGGCCTACCCTAGGTCTGTTTTCTCTTGGAATGATGTTCCCTTGGGCCAATTCATTGGTACAATACTTCATAATAATTGGCGATTATAGCCATGTTAATTTTCTTTGTCTCACTTTGCCCGTTTACCATTTTATTCAGGGTTCCCTGATTGGCTGTATGGTTTCGTACGTCTTCACGATACTTCTTGGTGGAGCGTCCGCAATTGAGGGAGCAAATAAAAACTTGCCCTCACAAGTATTGTCACTGTCAACAGAGGACTGCACCGAATTCTTTTCCAACAAGTCAGCCATCGCCAACCTTGTCAACCAT
>VYYJ01002326.1:0-22434 GCA_021029165.1 Cyphoderus albinus | reverse complement strand
CACTAGACCAAGCATGAGAGCTGGACCACGTCCACAAGTCCACAAAACAAGAAGCTGGAAGCTTTTGTGTCATTGTGTGTGATTTTGTGAAATGTATTTTTTTAACTTTAGACAAAGACTGTGACTGTCTACAGTCTGTTGTCTGTAGCATGTAGAGAAACAGAGAGCATCAAAATGTAAATGCACGTTAATACATCGAATAATTAAAATGTATAGCATAAATGTGATGTGATGTCATGTCAATTGACATAAACATTGTATTTGCATCTTAAAGCACACCACGACCTTTAGGCCAAAGCTTAAACGATATGTGCTTAACAGTCAGTAAAAATGCAGTCTTTCTTTGTCATCTCCAGTACCTAATCAGTAGTCACCTCCAAAAATGTCCAGCAGGAACAAAAGAATCAGAGAAGAGAGCCACCGCACCGCGCAAGTGAAGTGGCTTGGCTTGGCTTGTAGCAGGAAGCAAAGCAGAGACAAACAATTATACATGAAACTTCATCTTGATACGTTGCTACACATTTTTCTCCTTATTCAAAGAAACTATGATGTCATTAGCATAACTCATCAATTCTTCTTATTCATATCATCACAATTAAAAACGGACTGTTTTAGACTACCACACGATTGATGCGCTACATAATTAGGCGTATGTGACATATTTCATTTCTTAGCTAACTTAATGCTTTAAATTAAATAATATGTGGGTAAAGGTAAAGCTAAAACATGTACCTAAAATTGTCCGTTTCAATTTTACTTCTTTAGGTAGTGTTACTCGACAAGATGCATTTTATTATTTTTGTAGCGTCTGTCTCTTTCTCTTCGATTTATACTGCGTAGCAGCTCCTTGTTCTCTCCTCTTGCCTCGTAACTAACACCGAAGAGGGGCTTTGACCTGAAAAATGATACATACGATTACCAAGAGTTACTTTTTACGTACAACTTGTTCTGAGAATGGGGATGGATGATGATGAGCGTAAGCATGAAAAAGCCAGTATGAAAAAGTAAACCAATAGCAAGAAATTGCACATCTTTCATCTCAACGCATTTCAACTTCAGATCGTCCAATTGTTTGCTTCATGTATCATGTATGTTGTATTTGTATTGTACCTTTTCCTTAATATGCAGTTTTAAGAAGAAAGTGAGCGTCTTTAATAAATCCAGAAAAATGCTTTGATTATGTGCAGGCAGTGTGCTAGCTAAGATTCCTTGCTCATTGCCTCTTGTTGTATTTTTTTAACCGGCCGGGTTATTTCATATTTTACAATTTGTTGCGTTTATCTTTCATATAATTTTCTCTGCATTTTGGGTTGTTGACCCAAGTGCCCATATTAAAACATTTAATCTCAAGTTCCCTTTGAATCTTGAATCATGTCACGCTTCTTTCACATTCACAAAAATGCTTGCGGCTTGCGCTTGCAATAAATTTTCAAGTTGAAAAAATTGAACTGGTGAATTTGAGCCTTGAGCCAAATAAATCTCTTAAGAAATGTTGGGAAATACTGGATGTGGTATGCATTTGACTTTACTTGCTTCAAGAAACATGTCGGTTTTTAATGTAATTTATAAAATTTCTTGAAGCTTAACAAGCATCGGCCAGAACAGCCATTAACATTTCCATTTTGTTTAAGAAATTTTTCCCTTCAAGTTTGTCCAAACGAACGGCCTTGTATTTGACACCATTTCCGGCCGAGATATCCATTCCTTCGAAAAATCCTATATTTACAGAGGGACTGTCGTCTACGTCCATAAACGACGATTTCTCAACATCCAAAAGGTTCGTCTTTGAGTTTGGTGGATATCCCACGAAAACCTGCAACCCAGCTAACATGAACGCCTGCGGACTGGAGCGAACAGCCAAAATTCTAGTGGGAAGGGACAAAACAAAATACTTTGATTTAGAGACACATTCTAACAAAATGCAATTAGTTAAATTAGGATTAAATAAAATCATACCTTTTGCCACTCTGAGACGTCAGCAAGCATCCAGCGGCATTTCCCGTACTTTCACAATGGCCAATCCCCAAATGAGTACTAAATTAATGAAAATAAAAACTTTGTTAAAATTTCACTTTTAATGCTGTATCAGTCAACTGTAAAAAGGACACCTTTGCATCAACTTACCAACTTGATAAAACTGTCCAGCCCATACATTTGCTCAGAGTCTGGAGAGCCATAATTTGATGAATTGCAATCTAGAGATTTGAGATCAAATTTATTACGTGTTTGTATTTTAACTCAAAAATATTTACATTTAGAAAACAATTTCCAAAGAAAGTCCAACCTGGCAGAGTAGGAGATCCCTTAATTCTTGAGCTTCGTAGCTAATGTTAATAGCTTTTCCATCCTTCAAAATAGCTTTCATGCTCCTCTCCCTTATATGTAGGACAAATTGTGTTCTAGCGCACATATCGTAGCTGTAGAAATTTTTAAGAAAAAAAAATAGATGATTTCGAACTTATTAACAATTATAATAAATTGTAATTGAGTTAAGAGAACTGTACGTATTTACCCAGAAGAAATGAGAATAACCCGCACACACGAATGGGTAACGGCATTTATTGACGCCCAATGTGCGACCACCATGGGATCCTTGATTTCTTTCGCCCAGGCATCCATCATACACATCGTTCGCAATCTTAATACAACGTGTTGGCTCTGCTTAATAATCTCTTCTAGGATGCCCTCCTTTTTCGTTAGGTTCAACAAGGTTTGTCTGTCATAAGCACAAGGTCCTGCGAGTCGTCTCTTTTTAGAAATTCCGATGGGCGCTGTGGCAGGGTGAGGTAGAGGGATGTGAGAGTTCGTCCTGTGCACTTCTCTGAGCAACTGATGAAGGGAGTGCTCCAAAACATGGTTGTGGTCAAGCTTCGGCGTAACAGGTGGATTTTGTGGTTTGCCGTTTATACTGTGACACAGTCCAATAATGACCAAAATTCCAGGGAAAAGAGTGGCTGTAATTTGGTTTCCTACTACAAGGGGAGGTATTGGTAGCGAATTAAGGGCCACCGCTTCTCTAGCCAACACGGAGAATAATTCTTTACAAAATAACACATTCTGAGCTGCCTCCAGTCGTTGCTGCCAATGTGCGTCCAACGGCGCAGGTGCAGGAAGACCAATATTGGCGAAGCTTAGAGTGTCTTGATCTTTCTGGATGTGAACATGAATGTAGGCAATGCCTTGCAGTTCGTTAGGTACCGTCACTCTCAACGCCGAGGTAGGTTTTGCAACAGTTGAAGTACTTGAAGTGAGATCCACGGTACTGATAATGTCATCTGATTCTTCTTCCGCTTTCGTTACCTCAAATATTCCACCCTGTGGAAACCTCGAACCAGCTGTCCGATATGACAAATCACCGAGGATGGCGTTTCCTACTTTACGAAGTCTCCAATTCTGACGAAGGCGAAGAAGTTCTATATGAAAATCTAAGTTTGACATGTTAGGTCGAGTTTTTGCCTCACTCATGGATGCTTTCAGACGGTCATAACCCTGCATCAAGACTTGGGATGCGGCGCTCAATGCCTATCACGAGAATCAAAGACGTTTCCGGTTGAAGCATCAAATTACTTATTTACTGACAACTGTGACAAAACTGACAATGTGACAATCATAATGAATAGAGGGATTTACCTTCTTTTTGTACATAAGAACTGCAGGCAGCTTGGGGTCATTGGGATCCGTTTGAACCGGATCTAGAACAAGATATTGCTTCTTCTGGGCTATCGTTAAAATGTCTCCAAGAACGCTCAGCTCCGTGAGGGATGATCTAAACAGTTGATAATCGAAATAAATACCTTTAAATCATACTGAATCCAAACAATAAAAATTCAAATTAAACTAAAGTGAGGCTGTTTACTTTTATGTGAGTTTACCGTATTTTATTTCTCACAGACTCCCACGGCCAAGAAGGGGCTGTTTTGAAAGTACTATCGGCTCCTCCTTCGGCAGGAGCGTCCTCTTCTTTAGTGTCGCCGTTTTCACTAACTTCCACCGGCTCCTCCTGTTCCGTTAGAAGTAGCGGCAGCCCCGGCCTCGTCCTTTCCGCAAAAGTCAATTCTTTGCGCCAGCTTGGACAGACTCTCTGACATTGTCAACGGCCTAGTAAATGATTCGAAAATTATATGCCATTATTGTGATCATTAATCATTTAATTCAGGAATACATTAATATTCCAAATTACATTTTTGAATAATCATAAACTAAAAATCTTACTGTTGAAGAAGCTCCACCCCATCGTACGTGATTTCCTGGACCAGGTTCTCGAGTGGAACCTCCACCGAAACACTCACACTGTTGCTCATTTTGATTCTCTTCGAAATAACTTTCTAATTTAAATATTTAAACTTTAAATTTTAAAGTCCCGTTCGCAGTGACACTTCCTTCCATCCAATAATATTCTGATATTACTCGCACTTTTAAAAAATCAGGTCGAATTTATGAACAAGATAGATAGTTGACATTCAGTTCAAGTATGACATGACTCGGTACCTGACTCGACATGAACTTGACATGTCAATTAAAAATGCAGTTAACGAGTGACGGCCGGTCAACCTGATTCTCAGTGTTGTTTTTTATTATGCCAAATTCTGAGATTTCTGCTGCGCCTCTCACCAGCAGATTCTGGGGCAATGCGGAAGAAGCTTCACATTCTCGAGTTATCTCATCTCAGAAAAAGCCTTTGTTATATCAGTAAAATGCGTTTTTATAATTGCCAAAATTAAATAGTGCATAACAATGCAGAGTTTGGTTTAATTAAACATTTATCTTTAATTGCGACGATAGTTTTTATTATGAAAATATTTCCCTTCAACATGCGCGGATAAAGCAAAAAGGTTAGATAAAGCAGTATTAAGTTTAAGGTTAATTGACTATTTTGCGGACAATAACAATTAATGCTACTTAATATATTATGAATATTTTATGTTAATTTCGTTAGTTTTAATTATTAAATATCGAACAATATGAATAATTCGTAAGAAAATGATCTATTCTAGAAAATGAATGTACTCAGTTTTAAGAAAATAAAGTTTGGAACTTCTTTTGTATGTACGGAGGGAGATTTGCAAAATAATCAGTGGACATTTCGGACGATGACGATGTTGGAGATGAGTTGGACTCGGCAGCCTCAATCAGCGAATAGAAAGTTGGCTCTTCGTTTGGCGAATTCGGATTAGGGATAATGCCCCCTTCACGGAGAGTGTTCAGAGCGGTTTCAGAGAAAGGCTCTTCTTTCCACGCTTCGTATTCCAGAATCGGAATTTTCTCTCCCACTGTGCAATTTTCGAATGCATTTCTATTCACAATAAAAATCATCATTTATCTTTTTCTTCAACAAAGTGTATGATCATTTCTTAAATGGTTTCTTACTTTTGCCCCTGTGGAGCTAAAAATACTATAGGCTGAATAGTCTCAATGGAATCACTTGTATCACACATGACACGGGCGAGGGTGATATTCCGGATGGCGCGTAATTGCGACTCGGAAAATATTGATGGATTCTCGAACCAAAACCTGTCGCCACGCCGGAGATTCCTAAAAGTCTGCGCTATGATGCATGAGAAGGTGGGACCGAGTAAACCCCCTTTCACCGGATATTCCACCATCGCCCCAGGGAATAAATCGACATCCCATGGATCTTCATAAACTTGAGAGAAGAGTTGTACTTTTTCTACATAATAACATGCACAAATTATTTCATCATAAAAGCTTCAGATTCCAAAATATTTTTGCACTACTTCATTGAGTGGAAAAGTACCCGGAGGAATTTCAGTGGCTATAGAAAAGTCCTCCCAGTCAAGAATGGCTGATCTGTTATTTGGCAGAGCTTTGTTATTTAAGCCACACGCGTCTCGCCATTTCAAGTAAGGTGGAAGTCCGTGATCTCTTCCCCTAATCAAGGCCAAGTAAATATTTTATTTTATTGTACATAGTAATATCATATAGCGACAAAATAATTATCACTTAATCAAAATTACAATGGGCTATGTTACTAAATGGACAATTAAAATAGAAATGACATACCTTTGCATATTAATTGCCGCAAGGTCAAGGCCGGGATGGAATCTCGTTTTGAATAGATGATTCGTCAATTGCTGCGTTATAAACTCATCACGCCTTTGAGACTTCTGAGAAACAAGTCCCAGCGAAATACGATCCACCTCGCCGAAATTATGAATATTCATGGGACTCATCATTTCTTGGCTCAGTTCCACTTCTGAAAGTTGAAGTTGAATAAAAAAGAAAAACATGCAAAAAATTAAATTCTGACGATATGCGAATTAATGTCAATGTAAAAAAGGAGAAAGCAAGAAGTAGTGCAGAAAATTTGCAAGCAACATGTAACAGGTTGTATTGTACATGTACATATGTATTACTTATTTTGCACAAAATTAACAACCAAAAGTTAAGTATTTAGTAAGAAGTCATTACAGTTAACAAATCAAAGAAAATATGCATTTGTATGCACAACATTCTGCCGTGCAAAACTGGATTGAGCTGAGCGAGCTGTGCATGCAAATGACATAGTAGCAGCAGCGGAAGATGATTTTTGTGGCAAAGGATGCATTAATTAAAATAATTGGGCTAAATGACTTTTAAGATTATTTGCACACGTACTGTAGGGCATCTCTCGATGGGCTTCGTCACATCGGTTAATAACAGGCTGAACCAAAGAGTGGCCAAAACGAAACGCAGCTGCGGCAAAGACCGATGGAATCGTTGCGTCGGTCGTGTCATTATAACCAGCGTAGTAACCTGTTTTCAGCAGCCGCAGCCCAAATACCTGACAGGTTTTTTTTTGTGCAAAATAAATATTGTATTTTAACATTGTTTCCTTAATTATAGACTTAGATAGCACGTGTGTGTAGGTATGTAACTCTTTCATGTGAACTGAATATTTATATACCTTTATAACATCTGGACCCAAAATGAGGGGCAAAAATTCCCGATACGTAATAAATTGGAGTTGAGCAACAATGATTTTCCGGGTTTCCTGGAACAGTCGTTCCTAATTTGCAAGTAACAAAAATCATACAATGAGATACATGTATCCTATACCACGGACTGTTCATGCTTTTGCTCACTGATGAACAATTTTGGTTCATTATCAATTCCATGAATTCCAATTTCATGCTTAATTAAATGTAAAGATATTATAGAGCTTCTATCAACCATCATAAACATAACCTCATTCGATTCCAGTGTGTTTCTTATGAACCGAATTAGAATGGCATTGTGCAAAAAATAATAAACTCACTTCTTCCCAATGCGGATTGATTTCCGCAAGTTTGTCAGCCACCAAATTATGTTGCCTCATCCACACCTAAAATTTGAATAAAAATAAAAACGTGCAACAGAAAACATTTAGTAACACATAGAAATGACACTCATGACCCTTTAATGAACAGTGTTGACTCACTGTATGGATGGTAGTGAGACCCGGCTGCTCATTGACTCTGCCATCGCCAGCAGCAAAGCAAAATAGTCTTGGAGAGCTCAAAACGCAATCATCTTCGGGTGGATGAACCAATCTTGGCAGTAAAGACTTTCGACCTGACATGTGCGAGTAGCGAAGGTGCCCTGGTGGAAAGTTTTCAGTATGCAATTTTATGACTTTTTCTGCTCGATAGTTTAAGGTGATTCTGTTCTGAAAAGTTGCCTACCTTTCGTGAACATCCGGAGCGCTTGGAGATCCGAGTCGGTCGAGCCATAAACCACACTTCCATCTAACCATGAAGTAAGCTACATATGACATGACAGCGTTCATCATCATTGCGAAGAGGAGGAGGTCGAAGCGAGGCGTTCAGAACATGATTGGATAACAGAAAAGAGAACAAGACCATTTTCATTTTCATGTGGTTCTGGCTTTCACCTTGGCTTCACTTCTAACCAAATCATAAACAACTGAAAACGCAACCTTTGCAATCATTTAGCAAATAGAAACATTTACATACATGACTAACGATAAGATTATTATGTTTAAAAAATAAGATTTTTCTCTAGGCAAATTGTAAATTGTTTTTTGTGTATTAATATGAACTTGATTCAACTGCTCTCTTGGTCCCAAGGTGCAATCTGTCCTGGGTGCAGGTGAGCTTCGAATAAACTCCATGCAGCGGTAGGTGCCATTGAAATGAGGATCATCTTCAGGAATTTCAATTATCAAACAGTCTGGATGCTTCTCAGGTACATTACAACATCTCGGGATGGAATGGTTGAAAGCTCGAGTTTGGCTTGTGCTCGTCAGGTCGTGGTCAATAAATTGGCCCCACCAGTTCGATTAAGAAAGGGAGTAAAGAAAAAAGTAACTTCATTCAGACATTGGGGGAAAATAAAATGTTTTTGTAGCTTTTGTGTCAGTAAAATGAAATCCATCAGGTTAAGTAACGCCTGTACTTTTGTTAAATGCAAGTTGTCACTCAAAGCGAACAAATAAAAATTTCTGCTTCCTGTGAATCTGCTCTACTTTCGTAGGGATATTTCATAGAAGAGAAAGATGGATCTAAAGTGGATAAGTAGAATAGACATACGAGGTACTTACTGCATCACCATCAAAGTGAAAGTGGAAGACGGATTGGAAACATCTTTGTGTATAGTCGTAGAAATTTTTCTCGCTGATGGCAATTCCTTTCCTGTTACTGACTTTCGAATAGTGGATACTCCTACACAGAGAGAGATTTGAAAGGAGAATGAAAGAAAGTGGATTGGCGGAGCGGAGCGTAGTTTTATACACACTCTCTCCGTTTTTTATGCTTCCGTGCTTTTCATGAAGTGAAAATCATTCTGGAAGAAAGGGAGCTGGAAAAATACCTAACGAAGCTGCCAAAACCACTGTACAGCCACAAACTCGAAACACAATGCATTTTAAATATAAAATCGGTGAGAGAGAGGAGAAATTTATGTCAAGGGGAAACAAGACGTCAAAGTGACGACTTTCACAATTATGTGAGAAATGAGATGAGTTTTTCCTTCCCGATTTGAATTTTCTTTTCTGTTTCTTCACCAAATGGAAAAGTTCCAATCGCAATTGCATAGGTAAAAGTAATTAGGAACTCACGACAAGAGAGAACGTGAGGTTATGGAGTACGTAACGATGTGAAAGGGTTCAAAAAGTTGGTGTACTAAAGTAATAAAATTGCAACACATCATTAAAAAGAATGTTTGAACAAGTTTTCATACCGTCGTCGTATTCTGGTGGCAGATACCGGCCAAACGGCTGGAAGGATGAGCCCATGTGAGATTGTCTGAAGTTATTACACGTTCCATCAACCTTCCTGTAGCGAAGAGTCCACGGTGGGCAATTGTCATCAGCCTGTCGTCTGTTTCGGCAGAAAAGCAATCGATGAATCTCTCATGTTTCAAGCGAGCAATAAATTCATTAGCGTAATGGCTTGATTTCTTCACAATGAAACCATATCTAAAAAAAATTCAATAGGATGATGAAATTGGAGTTTTTAGGTTTACATTGAACATACTTTGATGGGCACATGGAACGTTGCAAACTTTGAAGAGTTGTTCCCGTGAGGGAAATTTCTGAAATTGGATGATCCCTTTCATCTCTTAATTGACCTAACCTACAGAACAGACAAAAGCAATAAAAGTGAAAGGAAGGTGAAAGTAAAATTCAATTGTGCCGACTCATGATTCATAATGAAATTTCTCGTCTCTACCAAAATCGATGTGGTTTTTATTAATGATTGATGATTAAACTATTTAATAATAAATAAAAAACTCGTACTGTTCTTTGAGAACGCTGGTCGCTTTTAGTGTAGCGTAAGCATATTTTGCGAGTTCTTTGGCTTTCGGGCTTTGACGGTTGATAGCAGCCAAATAAAAAGCAGGATGGTCGCCCTTTATAACGAGATCTGGGTTCAGAACAAAACGGTGTCACATTTCAAAGTGGTGCTTAATGATGCTTTAAACATTGTTTATCATTATGCATTCACATTATTTCACATTTGTTTTTAGCATAGCCTTTCATTATGCCTGATAATAAATTGCGTGTCTCACGTTACCCTTTTTATAGAGATCTGGCTCAACCGTATCATACAGATTGTTGGCTTCACGAACACCCGACTCTACGGCATTCGCAATGTAGGCCGCGTAGTAAATGGGAAACGGGAACAAAGATGACGAGTTCTCTTCATCCTTGGTCTTGCTGCTTCTGGTGGTGCTACTTGTTGGGCTGTCACGATCGTCATTGCGGCCTTCATTATTCTCTCGATGAAAATCTCTTTTGTTGCGATTCTCCTCTTGTGATGATGACGATGGTAATGTGGATCGCAGTTTTAGTATTTCTTTTCGTATAAACACTTCCTTCGCAAGGAGAGTCGTCTTCTCGGGATTTTGATTACCGTGATCGTTTCTCACGGTTCCGGCTTCATCAAGCTTTTGCGAAGCATTGACTGAACACGAAATCAAGTAAAATGCGAGAAAGGTAACTATGAATAAATTTGAAGAGCTTCCTCTCATGAGTAAGTGGTGCTGGAAGCATTGTTGTGGTTGTGCCTGTCGTCGTCGTCTTCTTCTGAGAAACCGTTGTGTGCTACTTTCAGCGAATTCAGTAAATTTACTAAAACGGTCAACTTTTTCGCAAATTGGGTAAAAGCTTGAAAAGTTGATGTTTCGTTGAATTTCTCCTTCCTTTACGTCCTCATGATCTTGATGAAGGCACAACCCGTCTGGCCCATGCACTTTCATCGCCTTCGCTTTCGCTCTGCCTGCAACGTTGATATTGCATTGACAGACCCAAATAACACGCGGGCTGTAACCTGTACCGCGTTTCACAAGGACCCAACAAAAAACTTATTAAACTCAATTACACTTTTTTACTCCAAAAACTTAACAAATGAGAATTCCACAATCGCTGAACTGCCTGCCATTAGAAAATAAATTCAGAATCTAACCAGAAAGACAAATCTTTTAAGAAGATTCATATTTTTACGGCTATTCATTAAGGTCGTCAGATCAATGAACAGAGGTTCAATGTTACACGTGACTTATTAAAATGTTTGTTGGTATTAAACTACCTAACATAATTTGCAAGGAAATCTTAAAGATATTTAAAATTCTAGTCGCTCTTGCCAATTTCTCTTTGCATATCTATGTTAATATTTCATATTCGGAATAACAATAAGCATATACTAGCAGCCAGTCATCATGAATGTTGACCTTGCCCTGAAAATTACGTGAAGCGAGTACCTTAATCGTAACGTGCATTGCATGCATGCATTGATTTGATTTTTACTACTTCTTAATGCATCGGGTAATTTCAAACATTAATTTCGATTTCTATACAAACGCCAACTTAATTTTTCAGAAAAAAATTGTTGAATTTTTTTTAGTTATCTAACTTGCACTAACCTACTTTACTTCAAAAGTGTTCATGCTATGCATATGCATATGCTATGTATATGCATATGTACACCATAACCAGCCTAACCATAAACCAGGCTACGGACTACGTAGCAGTTTCATTCATGAAGCTCTGTTACTTAAATAAACAAAAACAAAGAGCTTCTAGCGTTTTCATCTAACCAACTAAATTCTCAGAATCGGTGTTGTGTAGGTGTTGTATAGCCAGTAGCCGTGGCCAATGATAAAGTGTTTTATGTAGGTGTAGGTAGTTTAATAACAGTGGAATTTCTTCCGTCTGGCAATTTGTATATGCAAGCACGATTTTTAAGCTGATTATTTCCTTTAATTTTCCAACAAACATGACAAACTTTTCCTGCTTTGATCTGTTGATGATCATGTTTCAAACAGAATTCTGCAACACTGTAATAAAATGTGTTCGTATTCTTGGTATATGCTTTTTACTTCGCGTTTCCAATTTTTTCCCCTAAAAAATCTCAATCTAGGTCAACGATATTTTTTCCTGTCTGACGTAATCTAAATTCTGGTTCGCTTCTTTGCAGAGCTGTAGCGAGATGAAGTTGAAGCAGTTTTAAGTAGTTCACATCACAAAAACACAATAAATCTCTACAGATCAAATATACGTATCTATTTTCAGAAGATAAAGAGCACTGAAAATTGTGTAGCTTCATATAAAAGATGAGTAAAGTAGCTCGGCCAGGCTCATATTTTCTATCTTGTATCACACACAACAGGTAATAAAAGGGAAATAAATTTTCTGACATGACGGGTTAATGTAGGGTCACTCATGTGAGTGATTTGATGTGGAGTTAAAGGTGAGTTAGATAAATTTAAGGGAAGCAGGCACCTGTATGCTAGGGAACCCGTTGGAATTCTTATTACTGGAACTGTTACTGGTGCTGGAAGACGCGGAGCTGCCACTGCTGGAAGAAGACCCGCTGCTGCTGGAAGGGTTCCCGACACACGACGGCCGTGAGGACATGATGTCTTGAAAGCTCCTCAAAGCCAACTAACCGATTGACCTAGAATTCTCGCAGAAGTGCATTCGTCGATGAGAGTGGTCGTGTTGTACGCGTTACCTCTTCTACTACACAAAGCAACACATGAGAATCATGATCGCGATGAAGCTAGTTTTTTTCTCGAGCTGTATTCTACACAACTTAACTCACTTACAGTAACAAGTATCACACATTTTTAACTAGGTATGTATAATATAGAGCGATGATACCGTGCTGAGCTCAGCTTCGAGCTATCGTCTTTATTCTTTCTTTGCCAGCTCCCACCAGGCGTATTTTATTGTGCCTGCCTGGTTTTTTACTAGGAGGTATAATATTATATTATATGATTAAAAAAGGATGTAGAAAGAGAAGAAAATGTGGTAAAGTGGCTAGAATGGGAATATGTAGCATCATCACCATGATCGACTTGACGCTTTTCTCTTATTTTCATATTACAATGATGATGATATGACAGCAGAAGTAGCCTGCTTTTTTCAGGCTCATCTCATCATCGTCTCATATTTATTATCATGGGCTTCTTAAGCCATCCCTTTTTTCCTTTCTTTTATTTTCAGTTACTTCAGATTAACAGCCACAGCCACCACCACCGCCGCCAACACTCGCACTCAGACAAAGTCTCTCTCGCTCAGTCAGTCGATCTCCTGTCATGTCACTCAACAGTTGCGTTGCATTTGCATTGCTTGCAGTGAAGTGGAGTAAACCAAGTTTCTAGTGACTTGACTTTTTGATACCGATACGACGAGACTGACAATACAAATAATATGACGATATAGAAAACAGTTAATAGGCTTGCTTGGTTATTGGGACTTGGTGGCGGTGTCGCCCACTACTACAATGCATATGTAATAGAATAAACTCAAATCTATCACAGAGAACACGAATTAGCCAAGCGTGTTTTACACATGCATCCACTTAACTGAGAAACTCCTCCGTCTAATCAACAGTTTCATGTAAAGTAAGCAAAGGCAATGTCTGTGATGTACCGATGTGGTACCCTCATTCCCCAGTCGAGTCGTCTTCCTTTTTATTTTTGTCATTGTGTTCTGAAACAATGCTCGGTTGGGTCGTTGCATTTCAACTGGCATCCAATCTCCTTTCTGCTCTATCATTATTTTCTTTATTAACGTGCTTCTCGCTTTATAATTATGAGCAGCAGAGTTTGTCATTCGAAGCAAATATTATTTTTATGATGAACTGCATAAAATCAACTTTATACTCGGCTTCCACCGTAAACCTAGATATCACGTATTAAAAAGAAATGTTTGAGTGAACAGAAGCAATGAAGTAGTGCAAAGAATGCAATAACTTCAATTATAAATGTGTTGACAGGCAGTGATGACGATATGAGTGTGGTAGTGGTAAACTGAAAAAGTTTACTTGGTCAGGTTTAATAAATGCATGTAAAATTCTGCCATTGTTATATTGGTATAGTAGGACAAATCATTTTAATTGTGTGTGTGAAATTTTAAACGTTTTCGTGACCTGCAATTTAAAAAATTACTGCTTCATTTTTATTACGGTTACGACATATGCAAATGAACGAAACGGTGGAATGGATGGAGACCGAGTGAGTGTGTCCCGTTACAGCCTAAAATAGTTTTACATACACCTTTCATTTCGTTTCGCCCTGTTTATGATGAAATGGGAAATTATTTATATCCAACAAGTAAATAAGTTAAGGATGAAAACATGAAAACATTTTATTGCCTCGTAAAAAAATCTCATGGTCTAGAAATTATGAAGGGGGACTGAAGCCATTTCAATGAAGATAATAGGAATATTAAATGATGTTTACATGAGAAATTTTGATGCTCACGCTCATGTCATGTTTGTATAATGCATTTTAGTTACACACATGAAATGAAATGAACAAGCATCATGATAAAACCGGCCTATTCTGATTATTATGACATTATTCATTTGTTATAGGTTTTCCCGACCCACCGAATCTTCATAGGTTGAATGAGAGAGACACTAAAAGTAAAGTCATTTTTATGGATCTGTCATTTCGACAGGGGCATTCTTCACAATTTATTTACGAACATCAATAAGATGTTGATGTTGATTCGCCTTCTTTTAAATCCCTACTCGAAACTTTACAATCGAGGATGATTATATGATTTTTAATCTTCAAATTCGTCATCGTGTCATCATGTCATGCCATATATAACTAGTTTCCTGACGGCACTCTTTGCTTTTGCTTCTCGTAGATTTTTACGATGTGTTAGTTTATTGTTTTAATACCTATAGATTCTATTACAGCGTACTCAAGACAAGACTTCAAGTTGAATGCTGGGCTTTCGCTTTGTTATATTTGCTAAAGGCTTTCGAAACGCCATTAATACCGGATAGACTGGGAGATCAGTAGGCCACGACACACATTACAAGGCAACCTGCTGCCCACATTCATCACATCATCAGCGATCTAAAATGTATAATTACGGAGGGGAAGACATGAAGGATTTATCAGGAGTCACTTTATCTTTCACCTTTAGCTTTTGTATACATAAGAGGAAAATGAGAATTTGCTACTTATAATTTAAGAATTAAGTACAGTCTCTGCAGTATGTATGAAAAATGCAGAAGCAAATAATAAGGCAAAAATACATATTTTATGTTTAGCTGAATGAGGGGTTAAACACATAATGCAAAACTCATGAAAATTCACATTAATTTGACCTAGCCAAGGTGAAGAAGACCTTGTCCAGTTCCGGATTTTCGCGAAATAATTATCATATTTGCTCAATATTTTAAACTCAAAACGCCCTTACTTTTCATGTAAAAAGATATGCAAAGATATGATTGCATGAGAGTAAAATATTTTAACCTGTTAAAATGAAATGAAAGGTACAATTTCTTGCTGACGATACAAAAACGTCAACTGAATTTGACTGTAAGAAAAAACAGTTTGTTAACTTTGTGTATGTAAATATTAAATTCAATTTTACGAATGAGTGGACTTGACCTTTATACGACGTGCCATATTATAGTAAAAGTTGCTCAAACTTTGAGGTGTCGAAGTCGAAGTAGTCGAATGAGTAAATCTCATTTTGTTTGTTATTTATCGCAAATAGTCGCAAGCTTTTTGCAACTTTGTCTATTGTGAACTTGTGAGCATTGTGATATTAATTGTTTGGCTGTTTGTGGGGTAGTTGTTCCTCTGGTGTAAGAGTTTGCACTTTACAGACTGGGCCCTGGGGAAAGGCAAGCTCCCAGATGAAAGAAAAAGAATGGCAGCCAATGAAACTTCGCAGATCAGAATTGAGAAATGAGAAGTCATTCATGACGAAGAAGTAAATAAAAACAGGTAATCCGAAAAATGTTTGTCTCTTCTCGTCTCACTGCCTTGACTTATTGAACTATAACTAAAAACTTGTTGCAAGTTTCAGCTCGAAGGAAAAGTTTATTTAGGAAAATAAAAAGGCAGGACGAAGGAGTCAAGTTGTATCACTGTGCTAAAAGTGCTATGATGATTGGAAAATATTGCAAAATTCTTCATTTGCCCTTTCAGTCAAAACACCTCATCGACCAACTTTTCCACTCTCTTGTTGCCCCATTCTTGTACCACTTCTCTTCTGCTCAACTGCCTCAACTTATCATGCACAACTAATGACTAACCTGCGTTTCATTTTGAGACCGATGTAAAAGTATTTTACTCAGGCTTCTTTGATTCATTTTCATGACCTAAATGATTTCCCGATTCCTGACTTGACTAAATGAAAAATTTTAGTGAAAGATTTTTAAACTTCATGAAGATGAAATATGACGCGGCAGCGCATTAAATATTCACAACTAATTTTCAGTTGGAACCAAAAGCGGCAGTTGTTTGCAAATACAAAATAAAATATGGAGGCAGTTGGCTCGTCAGTGAAAATGTATTTTAGGGAGGTATTAAAAAAATACCACAAAAAAAAACAAAAAAAAAGAGAAGAGAAACATGAGTGATTATGACAAATACTCCATACATACATACCAATACCTAAACAGACGTGATGATGATTAATGAATTTGAACAAACAAAATTGTAATTTTGCAAATGATGATGACGGAAAGTTGATTAAAATTAAAGTACTAAAGACAACTGAATGATATTCCAAACGTAAAAGTCGGATTTATTTATTTTTACAAACAAAGCTAAATTAGTCCTTCTGAGCGGCGGCGACGAGTTCGGCTTGCTTGGCTGCTTTCCTGTCTTCTCGTCGCTTCCTCGCTTCCTTAACCTTAGCTCTGCGGGCCTCTGCTTGATCACTGTAAAACAATTACGAAAAATATTCAATTACTTAACTGTACTATACGTGGATACACTAAATCTCCAAATTAAATGCTTTAATCAGTGGTTGGTTGAATTCAAATATAAAAACGTAAAACACTAAACTGAACCAAACCAAAAACTTTTAAATAAGTTTAAATATTCGATGGAACTTCAACTTACTTAAGCAATTTCGTACGGGCGTTCTCGGCCTTCTTCTTGTGGATATATTCCATAAGAACTCGCTTATTTTTGAATACATTACCCTTTGCCTTCATGTAGAGCTGTTGATACAGGTGGCGATCGATCTTCTTCGCTTCCCTAAGAAAACAATCAATCAAAAACATTATTAGCATCAACCAAACTTAATTTCATTTCTTTTACAATTTTGTTGAAGGTCACTGAAGAAACTGCATAAAACTACCCACGCTCATATTACCTTTACACAATGAATAAACACAACTACGTTAACAAAATATTTCCAGTCTAATTAATTTAATTAGACTTACCTATATTTCTTTAATAGTCTTCTAAGAACTCTCATGCGCTTAATCCAGAGCAGTTTCTCAGGCATACGGGCGTTAGCTGTACCCTTCCTCTTTCCGGGCCCACAATGACGACCTTTCCTCCGTGCCTCGGTATTGGCACGTACACGGGCACGAGAATGGACCGCGACAGGTTTTCGAATGATTAAACCATCCTTGGCCAATTTTCGGATGTACTGCCCTAAAAAGCAAAATCAACCATCGCATTAATTTATTTAATTTACAAGTGACATGGACACAAGTTACATTGGAGCTGGCAGCTGACTGATATCAATTAACATTCACATTTTGCACCTCCATTTATCATGCATAAAAAGTTGGGTTTAATTTTAATTATCCTTTATCCAGCCTAATTAGTTTTGAAAAGCACTTACTAGAATTCGCAGCTGAGATTTCTGCGGATTCGTTGGGGTCCAACCAGACTTTCTTCTTACCACAACGGAGGACCGCTGCGGCAAGGCGCTTTTGTAACTTAAGTGTACTACTACAATTCACAAAGAAAAATCAATCCCGTTAATATAAATCTATAAATAATTACCTTCAAAATTAATTTATAATGATCCCGATTTAATTATGAATTAAATAGAGTTAAAAATCAGTTACCTCATTTCGAATTAATCGAAAAACTTTCCAACTTTGAAAATTTATTCCCACTCGCTCCGGTGTGGAATAACAACACAAGAACTGAGCAAGAAAAGCAGGAGCAGCAGAGTCCGTCAAATATCTCCTGTGTAGTAGTAGTGCATGCAGAGAACACAAATGCATCCGCCCAATCCTCGCAGTGACTCACTTTGCCCCACATCCACCGATTTCTCGCTGACGTTCATTTTACGTTCGATAAACGTAGGCCCAACGTCACAGCAGCATACACATAGCAGCAAGACTCAAGATTTTCATTCTCTGCGTGCGTGCAGCTGCTGGCGGCGCTGGCTCCAACTCCAAGCACAAGAGCTTTAACATCAGCTCAATGACTCAATTTAAATGTTGGTCATAGAGGGCGGCGGCGGCGCGGCGACGCGGACGCCCATCCTTTGTGACTCTTTCAGATAGAGTTTTAAATGAGATTTAATCATTCATGATTAATTATCAATATTCAGTTCAGTTTGTAGTTAAAATTGGGTTTTATTTTCATTTACTATTTTCATTCGGGTTACAATCATGACTTTCTTAAATTAATTATTTTCCTACAATTTTAATTATGCACACATGCTCAGCGTTTTGAGTTTGAAAAGTATTCCTTAATATTTAATGTGTTTTTAACGATTCGATAAGTGCGCTGCACTCATTTCCAGCGAATACGAAAAAGAATTTTTAGTACAAGAGTAATTTTTATGATAAGATGATCAATGATTTTCGTATTCAGTATTTAAATACTAATTAATTAATATTAAATATTACAACTTGGTAAATCCAATTTTAAGATTGAGGATTTTTCAGTTACAACTTTTCGACTTCAGACAAGGAAAATTCTTAAGCAATTAAACACTGGAATAATTTTGTTTTAGTTTAAGAATCATCCCAGTAAATACTATTTCCACACGTTCTCACTACATTTCGTCAATTAGATAATGAAGGATTAACGTTTCTGAAGCCGAATATTTTATGTAACTTTAATGATAATTTGATAATGCATTAAATTGCGTTTGGTGTGTTCCTTGAAAAAGGATGCTTGAGTAAATACGGCTAAAGCCTACTTTTTTAAAGCAGAGAGACGATTTTGTGTTTGAGTGAGGACATGTACGTATAAGATTAGGTATGTAAATTGTAAATCTGAAAATTTTAAAGAACAGACTTAATTAAGACTAAAAATGTTGCATCATAAAGATTTGCATATTTATTATTTGAGAAATTAATATTGATTCATCTTCCGTAAAAAGTGTAGATCGGTTCTTCTGCCGTTGTGTCCACCTCCACCTTGTTCAACCTGGGAGATGAATTTGATCATACGCGACATTTTATGTCTTATCAAATTATGATGCTTATTAAATCCAATGAATGGAGACGAAAACGCTGTTTCAGATTTAAGATTGCTATCTAAACCTAAACTAATTGAACCACTTTCATGTTCCACCGGAGTTGGTGGCTTTTGCCACGTCTCAGTTTCAAAGACATCCAAAGTTTCCAAACCGGAAATAACGGTTTCACTGGACGAAGTATCACTACTGCCGGAATTTGGCTCAGTTACAAATACCACATCGTCACTCGCATTATAACTATTTTTCTTGATATAAAAATTGCTGCTATCAGAGTTATCGAGAAAAGTTTGATCGATGAAATCTGGAGGTGGAGGTTGAAGCGTCGAATTGTCGTCGTCGTTAATGATGATATCATCGATCTCGGTAGAGACGGGAAATGAGAGTGCGACAGTTTCATTGTTGAACGTAGCACTGCTGCTGTTGTCGGAGGTGGCAATAATGGTAACGGGGAAGGTGAACGTTGCAACGGAAGTTTCCGTTGGAGGTGAAACGGTGGTTGTGGTGGGCCTTGTGGTTTCCCGAGTTCTAATATTTTCTCGGAGGACAATGCCTTTGGGATTGATGCCGCCATAAATGGCGACCATGCAGAGCATGAAAATGACGACGAACAAAAAGAAGACAACTCCAATCGCGACCCTTCTTTGCCATAATCTTTCGTTATCGAGCATCTCGTCATTCTGTTCCAGACCAAGACCGAGCTGGTCAACGAGGATGCCTTCGTAGTCCCCAAATTCAATGGAGCTACAATTGTACTTGGAGCTAATGAATTGTCGTCGCCTGTAGATAACACAGAGAATAAGGTACAGAGACAGTAGAGCAGGCGTTGCTTCATTTTTACAAAAATGTTTCGGGAGGAAGTGGGTGGCTTGCCCAGAGATTTTCACAGTTTGAAATTTTTCCACTGATCCTTTCACTGGCAACGCACACCGCCATACCACCGCCAAAGGTGAAGCAAGGTGACAAGTCACAGTCAAACTACCTTTGTGCACTGCTTCGCGACCTAGAGTGTGGCGTGCGTCCCGATGATCTCGCGTGGCCGCTTTGTTGCCGTCCCTGTTAAAGAGAACGCTAATTTACTGATGGGAAAATAATTTTCACTTTGACGATATTTTAATTGTGGGTTAACAAACCCTTCGACCACCACTGTTTCCGGAATCCTTTGAACTGGACGAGTATCCAGTGTCTTGGCGGTACTTCCCATGACCAGGTTCACTACTTCCGGAGCTTCGGCTTCCTGATATTTTATAGATCCCAGGGTTTTCACTCATTCTCAATTTGGCGAATAAGAAGAAATTTTTATTACATTAAATTACTATCGCTAAACTAAAAAATCTAATTTTAAACTGGTGCAACTTTGCACTACAATATTACTGTGTAGTAGTAGTTTATAATAATCTGATGTCAAAAGTTACCGAATGTTTTTCCTAGGTCCCCTCGGTCTCTCGCTGGCAATGGAAACTTCATCTAGTGGAGCTTCCGACAATTCGTCCTCTTGCGAATCAGGTTCGTTCGTTCCCGACAAGGCAGATCCAGACATTCCCATTTCAATGTCATCCTCATAAATTCTCTCTTCAAAGGTTTCCCCTTCCCCCACCTCTTGGAGGTTCCCGGCTGACAATGATCGACGTCTTCCATTCTTGCGAAAAATTAAGTAGAATCTTATTTAGAGTAACATGCTCAATTTTTAGATAAAATTGCAAAAACTAAAAATAAAATCATTACTTTATCAC
This sequence comes from Cyphoderus albinus, assembly GCA_021029165.1. Taxonomy (NCBI): domain Eukaryota; kingdom Metazoa; phylum Arthropoda; class Collembola; order Entomobryomorpha; family Paronellidae; genus Cyphoderus; species Cyphoderus albinus. The sequence continues at coordinate 1,542 of VYYJ01002326.1, read as the reverse complement.
GCCTGGATTGGGAGGCGCTCCGATTCGTGTTTTGTGAAGATATTGAGTCTTGTGAGCGGTTCTTATTTTTATTCTTATTTTTATTTTGTGTTTGCTTCGAGCTCGGACCTATTTTAATTTGCAAAAAAAATATTTTAATTTGAATTCAATATCCCATAGAGAAAGCAAAGATTGGTGAAAGCAAAAAATTTACCCTTGCCAGATCGCTTGCTTGATGAAGCATTTTTCGCAAGTCTAGCCCTTCCTTCAGGACCGATCCGCGAAGCTCTTTCCACAGCATTTGCGACATTCTTTGAAACCGCTGCTTTCTGCATTTTCGACAATTCTTTGTTTTTCTCCTGTTGTACCACATAGAGCCGGTAAAACTGAAGAATGATGACGAGGGTGTTCTTGCAAGTAAAGAAGATGTTCATGTAGCTGATAATCTTGTAGTAAAAGATGAGTAACGCACGAAATATTAGGAATGGGGCATCCTGAAACAAAAAAGAAAATTCACCCCTTCACATCATCTACACCGATTTTCTTATCGATTTGTAATAATGTTTTCTTATTAAATTGACCTGAAGGATAATGTTGATCAAAATGGCCCAGACATCGATATTGCAGCACACTTCTTTCACCTTGATGATTCCATTCACAATTTTAAGCTTGGGCGTTTCTTTCACGTCTGTGGTAATTCGGGTGCGTCTAGCTTTCGTTGCAGTGAGAACAAACGTAAACTGCAAAAGTGACCATGACCAGATGGACAAAATAAGAAGACAAAGGATCCGGTGACTCGATATTTTATCATCCTACAGCAATCAGTAACACAAAATAAAAATAATAAAATTCGAGGTTTATTAACTAAAATGCAGCAAGTTTATGGGTTATGTAACTGTTTATAATATACTTTGAATGAGTCGAAGAACTCTATAATATCAGCAGCAGTTCCGATGTACACAAGAAGTAACTGGGATAATTGATCTCGGGTGAGTCCACCCTTCGGTAGCATCCATCTCCCAATAATGAGAATTAACATGAGAAACTGCTCAATCACCGTCACCCACATCTCTGCATTCAGTTGAACAGGAATCTTCAGATCAACCTGCAAACAAAAATGTTTTATGCGAATTTACATGTAGCAAATTTATTCGATACAACTCAACACAATGCGATTGTATTTTATTTTATTGTCTTTGCGTAGGACTGTCTAAAAGCATTATTTAATAGTCAATGTGTCAATCATTCTATTTTATTTTTGCGTCATTTCATTATTCATGAAACGCTGCCGACCTACATTCATAAGACACATTTATTGTAGGGCGTAGGGGTTGTTTTCATTTAATATCTACATACATAAGCTGAGAAAGTAAAATGCTTCAATATCATTTTATTATACATAAGATATATATATAGAGTATACGTTGCTAATACAGTGCTGGTGCTGAACGAGAGTACGCAATCCGCAGACTAATGTGATAATAATGCATAATGGTTTGATGACTTCGCCTAAATACTTAATGTCTTTTTTCTATACAACCACCCCCACCAACTGCCGAAGTA